>SDVV010045400.1:0-10069 GCA_016164225.1 Gammarus roeselii
GTAGGACACCTTTGGTACATAGTATTTTTATCGCATTCCCAATGCAAAGCATGAGGCATTGATTTGCAATTTCATTGCTAATCCTCTGAGTGTACATAGATAATAATACATTTTATTGGAGGATTATTTTTTATTGATAATAAATCTAAGTTTCTAGTAATTTACATGCAGTATTAAAGATTAAAACCCCACACATCTTCTTCTTCTTCTATGAATGTCCCTCGCCGGACACTACTGCTTCACTCGATTCATACCTTTAACGACTTGAACCGAACAGTGTTGTATTAATCAATTTTCACGTGTCATAGATTTAATTAGTTTAATGTTATTTTCTTTGAATGTATCATCCGCACTGGTATCTGCTTCGTTTGTCATATACCCTGTCATAATATGACCGAATGTCACATCGCACGTGATTTTTTAATAATATATGAGCTTATTTGCAGATCGATTAAATAAAAATGATCATCAATGATATAAGTAGAGTTATGATGTAAATCTTTAGACGATGCTCAAAAAAATCGGCTTCTCTATGTTTGTTCATGTTACAGTGTTTTATTTAGAGCTCAGCGATATATTTATACTGATTCGGTTGGGAAATTATTCAGGCATAATTCATACATGTATATTCTTCATAAGCATGATGTCACCGAAACGGTCATGCGTGTAGGGACGTCAAAACGGCCCCTGAGGGTAGGGACATTGAAACAGCCCTGCACGTAAAGACGTCAAAACCGCCCTACTCCAATATGGTAGGAAAAGTAGTCACAGCGCTGCCCGGGTCGTACGGCTGGCATACCTGTTTCACCCTGCCACAGTAGACAGGGTCGAACACATACACCGCGAGGTCAACATGAGCGGTGCGCGCGCACTGGTTGTGTTGGTGCGTCAGTAGTTTCTCGGTCTCGGTCACGAGTGGTTTTGCGGTGGATCATTCTTCAAAGGTGTGACATTTAAAGTTGATTCATTTTTTTTTTAGTATCAGTGCTATGATACGTGGTAATGAGGATGAACATCAGTATTGGTAACATTATTTTGGGTGTTCCCACGATAGGCGACCCTATCTATTTCCTGTTGCCACACGTTATTATGCCAGTCATGCTCAAGAAAGCAATGTTGGTGGTAGCATCAACCGGGATGACATACTTGTTTTACCCTGTCAAGGTAGACATAGTCGAACATGTTTCTTGTGGCAGTTTATGCTGTTCTGCGATTATCCAACGGTGTATTATTTAAAGTGAATGAATAACAGTGTCGCTTTGTAGATGGTTACGAGTGTTAGGCCAGTGTTACGAACCCGTGTTAGAGCGTCCTTTTATAAGGTGTCCCAGAATCTGTCTATCTCGTCCTCCTCTTCAAGTTTCACTTCTTTATTTTTCCAGAATGCTTATAACAACCAATCCAGGAATGTTGGAATTAAGTTATTGACATCTTTGCTTAGCTTTGTTTTGTTGATCAACTAACTTTTGAGGAGAACGAGAACGTGAATACAAATTTGAACATTGGGGTGGCTAACGAAGCCGTTCGGTTCAAAAATAAGTGGTGTGTTGGTTTTTAGGTAGTGGAGCAAACCGGGAGACAATGATTTAGCAACTCCAGGCAATGAGGCTCTATATAGTGCCGCAACATCGCTATTATTTGGCTCCTTTCGTATGATCGGTTTGATGTTTCATCATTTTTTGTAGTGATGCTAGTGCGATATACCTGGATAAAATGAAATCGTTCCAGGGCTATTACAGGCGAAGCGTTAAAATCTAGCATATCGTCCTCACGTTCATCTAACTTTTGACTGCGGTATTCCCGCTAATTCGGCCATTTTTCACATATAAGGGCGTAGCGCTACCACAAATCGAAAAAGTGGTAAGCTTATCCATCTTGTATTCTGGAACGAGATAGTAAACCAATTCATCTATGACTTATTCATGTCAACATGATGAGTTGACCGCAGCGAGTAGTCTTAAATTTAACAGAAAGCCCCCACGCAGGGTTGATGAAAATTTCCTCCTGTTTTCGGATGATTTAATGCCTAATTAATTTAGTATAGAATAACATATAGATATTCGTGACTGTGTTAGCTTGTCACAGACTAATTTTCCGCTCAGTATATATGTGAAAAGTTCAAAGAGGATTTTAACTTCTATATTAGGTAGTTGTTTGATGAGTTGACTGCATTCGGAAGATTTTAATTGATTTAATGTATCACATAAGTTCAATTTTCGTTTCAAAGTACGTTTATCACACGTCACACATCTTGTTAAGTCTCTGATCCTTATAGGATTTTTTCCACATCACGCCTTGTTTTTGACTGACAAATGTTCGTATAACTTTGATATGGCTAGAGAAGGATCCAACAGCCTCTGGATTGTAGTAGACACTCTCCATTCCAATTCAATACTAATCTCAAATTTAGGCAGCAATTGTTCAAATTCATGTTCGTCAATTTGCGCTGTAATCAAGATTTTCGAATCACTCAACTGTGTGAAATCGATCATGATGCGCCTATATTGTTTTCTCTCCTAATGCAACTTATATACGGCGATAAACGACTCAATCTTGTCTTTTGTAGGGAATGTCTTACCAAAATGCCTCAATTGATTTATATCGTGCATGCGTAGAATAACATGGTGTGTGGTATTCAAAGATATTGTACGGTGGAATGAATTAGAGTGAAAGAGTGATTGGTTCAGAGATATCGTACTGATACTTGCTTAGCGTCCCCGAAAAAAAAGAAATAATACGTAGAGACTCTGACTCCATCATGAAATCGTCTTGAACGACACGGAGTCTACATTTCAATTTTTGACGACGGATCGAATGCAAGTTAACCAGTATGAGTTTTTATCTTTTCCTGTTTCTGTACAGAAAAGTGCTCTGAACCCAAAAGGACCACCTCGTCGAAGCTATCAATGTATCTAGTGATTAATTTACCGATCAAAACACTCTTCCCATTAGATGAGAATCCCCGCTCACAAACAATCGAGCGGGTTTGTTAAAATTATTGATGTTGTGATACCTAATCGTCTCAATCCTCCCCAATAGACGCTGCACAACTTACTATTTTTCAATTATAATATAATTTATACATACTTTCTCTCTCTTTTGCAGATGTATTCAATCAAGAATGTGCTGAAATCAAAAACTTGTTTGGTAGGCACATCACCAGGTAAATATCAGCGTGGCTATTTTTTTCCATTTTACATCTGTAAAATTAGATCGGTCATGATATAAAAATTACTAATCTTTGTAACTAAGTTCTCTCCACCAAACCTCGGTGGATCAAACTCATGCTTCCGTCAGTCAATTCATATCTGTTTATTTTCCAGCAATCGATTTTCCTTCGTTATCATTATTAATGTACTCAACAGATCGTGGGAACAACTCGATCGGGGATATTCAAAGACCAGGTCAACCTGGAGCTTCAAGGATGATAAAGTACGGAGCATGTATGGTGGCCTATTTTTAACAAAATGCCAACGTAATTTTGGACTCCGTAATCAAAGTATTTCATGATAGAGCAGAACGGTTTTATCTCCTACTAATTATAAACTTTTCGTGAACAGACCGACGCAGTACAATACCCCTCCAGTTAATTACCTTTCCGCTGGCCAGACCCTAGTATGACGCACAAAGTCATCGCCCGAACTATCAACGCTAACCTTGGTATGGTAACCCGAACACCCCAAACAACCAGCGTCATCCGCTGCCTGGAAGCCTCATCCGATGCATGGCAACCTCGACAACCGTGGCAGACACATGAGTGCCACCACCCGCAATAGACTCATGCTTATCTTCCATCAGGAGACTTTTACAAAGTCAGACATGATGCATTACAAAGGTTAGTGTATGCAAAATAAATTTTCTACATTTTTATCAATAGTCGAGATATGTTGACAGCAGGATCTTCCTTCAACAACGTCTCCACCATAGGTTGAGAAGACGCATCCACTATATAATGATCTGTCTGCTACATCCAACGTTAGGGGCTTGTATTCCAAGATTCGCTTAAGGGATTTGGGCTGAGATTTACTGCGATCCAGCATGGTAATCTTATGACTGAGAAAACTCAATATAAAGTCAGGACTTACTAAAATTCTAGACTTGTCCATTTATGATTTAATGGTTAGAAACACTAGAGATATTTCGTCAGAGTTGCATTCCAGCTCCACACTCGACGAGTCCTGTCGTATCAAAATAGACACATGTTCGTTCATCTTCAAAATGTTCAAGATATCTTTAAATGTCTATGAGCCTATACCAAAACACTCAGAGGGGTAGATGATGCCATGCCATAAAATTCTAGGTTCCACAGTCCACAGTCCACAGTGCACAGATGATGCCAAGTTTCACAATTGTACTTTCCACAGTCAGACCGAATTTAAAATTTGTTAGTAAGCATCTTGATTCACCAAACTTTAAATGTTTTTAGTGTTGCTGACACAAAATTGACTGCTTCAACGAATGCAAACCTCTGGCGAGTCCGGTTATTGATCACTGCTAGATTTCCTAGTTTTATCAACTCCAATTGATGATCAATCCTGAAGGGGATGTTTACTTGACGAGAAGCTGATGGCGTGTGTGTCCGCCAGCCTTAGCGGTGCCAGTTTTATACGACCCAACAGCAGCAGGCAGGCAAACAGGTTACAACACGTATAACGGTTTTATTTTAGTTTGGATTTAGTTTTGATTTGGTTGTTATATACCCAAGTTGTCGTATATATCGTACATCTGGTAGCGTATGATAACTATTATTCATCTGGCGGTGTATGCCAACTGTTGTTTAAAACGGCGAATGCTGCAGCTCAGGCCTTTTTTGTGCTAATGATCTCGTCAGCGACACACCTTCCTAGAAATGTAAGTAATTCTAACATGTCTATTTTTTTGTTCTAAAAGATAGTTTTCTGTAACTTTGTTATTCATTTCTAGTTTTATTCTAGATATGTCTTTCAATAACTTTGTTACTTGTTTATTTTTGTAGGATGAACCAAAACGTGACATCATTGTTGGATGCAACTCGCGGAGCAGGGAGTGCCCGCGGCAAAGGACCACAGTGAAATGACGCGGGTACTTGTCCGCTACCTAGCCCCGTAACCTCATCACCTACCGTAAACATCGCCATGTCCGCAAGCCCTAGTACAAGTCTGAAACCAGCAGGTGGTGGTGTTTTTCCGTCTTTGGAACTACCGGAGTTTAGCCTACTGCTGCGTTGGATGCACCCTTGACGCAGTCTCCTGATGGTTCGGAACTAGCCGGAGTTTAGCCTACTGCTCCGGAACAATTAGTCACTCAACTTACTGCTAGTGCTCAGTCTTCGACTCCGTCTCCGGACTCATTCGTAACTCAGCCTATTGATGGTTCAGCTACGATACGTGAGTCTATCTTTTATCCGCCTAAACAATTTTGTACAAAGCAAATTCGTACCACACACTGAACATGTTAACATATCCACATTGATTACGTTAGGACGTGAGGAACTAGTGGAACATTTTGGGTTGAAATTATGCCAATTCCAAAGATTCTAATGCAGCGTGAATGTTAATGTGGACAAATTAGTAGAGGATGCATCTGTAGATGATAAGGACTATGCGCTTCACACAAAAACTATCCAGCTAACAAAAAAAAACTTTTTTAGGTGAGCTCATTGAGGATCTTGGGGTGGATTTGCAGAATAGATTAGAAAATCAGGAGCTAGAAGGTAGTGGCTGGAGCACTGAAACTGTGATCAGTGTTGAGCTCAAATTCTACACGACCGGGGTTTATAGAACAAAACCATTCGGGGGATGTTCCTTGGCCCAAAAATTGTCCAGGCCGTCACCACATTGTCAACATCAAGACAAAAAAACTAAAATGTGCGCTCACAAGCTTGATTACCCACTTCCATTTGAAGCAGGAAACAAACCTCTCAAAACAGACGGGAATCGGAACATACTTATCTCCCGTACAGAGCCACATACTTTAATTTTCCATACCTTGTCATGAACACACCTTTTGCTTTAGAAGACTTTCCAGTCATAGAAAGGTAATGTGATCTGAGCATCAGACTCAATCAAATCACATAAGAGAAGGAAGGTTATGGACTTGTAAATATTTACAGAGGCCGTTTAGACGCCAGTGGGGAACGCACGGTCCACCTGGTCAAATTCTTAGATGCTAACCATGTCGCTCTCATCCCGTGTTTCTCTACATTCATGCGCACATTTAGCGAAACGAGACATAGAAACAACTTGTACTGTTCATACTGTATGCAGGGAATGGATACGAGCAAAAAAGCTGCGGGTGTGAAATTGTGTTCGTCCAGTATTGGGCTGCAAAATATCATTATGCCTTGTAGATAATGAGATGTATCAATTCTCAGCCGTGAATGCAACAATGAAACCACCCGATTTTGCTTATTATGACAGTGAAAAACGTACTTGATCCATTCCAAGAGGGAAAAAATGTAGTGAGTAACCACCAGTTGTGCTCGTACAGTTATGTTCTAGTAGAATAAGACGGAAAAATTGTAAGGCCCAAAGTGTCGATTCGACTTCAGTTCCGCTTGATGAGATGGTGAAGGATTTTGTCAAGAATTTGTTGTTGCATTACAACGATTATATGGACACCTCGACCGTGTACCGTGAACCTGTCCCAACCATATTGGACCTAAGAAAAATATTACGAAAGCAAAACGTGTGAATGCTGTTGGGACCCTTTTGGAGAAAAATGTAAAAAAAGAGTTCGCCACCATAACCACTTCATCGAGGGTGTCTTTGGGCCCCAAAAAACTGATATCAGGCAACTTTATTGGAACTCTGTGCATGAATTGCAACTTACGAATCACGGAGAAGTTACTCTATATGTTTTGTATTGCTCACTATGTCGCTGTCTATGACATGAAGTTTATATTAAGAAGATTAGGCAGTGAAAATTTATCGAATATCCGTGTGCTCCCAAAACAGTCCGATAAAATGTTCAGCATCTTCGTTTCCTTGAATGATGACACGAGCAAGTAAGGCGTCCAGTTTATCGACTCCTACTCCTTTCTCAACTCAAGTTTAGATAGCCTTGCGAAAAACCCTAAAGACAGTGGCCATGACATACCGCTTCTCAAAACCCATCTCATAAGCCTTGGGTAGAGGGACCGTGTATTAGAACTCGCTACTTAAAAAGAACATCTCTGCTACGAAGCAATCACATCGGACTTTCTGCTGGACCAAACTGACATCACATCCATCGCAGTAAGACGTTTAGAATCAACTTCGGGGTAAAAGAATATCGGTCTCTGATTATGCTGATGTGATTGAAATGTGGCCGGCAGCCAACTGCAAGACCCTGCGTGACTACATGATCATCTACTTCCTCATCGACACACAGCTACTGGCTGACGTCTTCCAAAAGTTTAGAGAGACCATGACACGTGACTACACCCTGGACCCCGTCCATTTTGTGAGCGTCCCTGGCTTTGCAATGCAAGCTTCTCTCTACGAAAGCAAGATGAAATTAGAACTGGTCTAAGGTCTCGATCAACTCAACCTGATTGTCAAAATTACAAAAGGCGAATTTGGGACGTTGACGAAATGCCTTACCAAGATAAACAATCCCCAATGCAAAAACTTTGACCTTGAACAACCTGTGTCTTCAGCAGCAATGTGGGGCTTTAACTATCTTCATGGTGGAGAAATTCATGAACTCGCACCGAAGAAATTCAAGCATTTGACCTGGTAAAGGCAGACTGTTCAGGCGAATACACTTACATTGCCTGTATCGATGCCCAAGTCAGCGACGAAGTTGCACAAAAAACAGACGAGTTGCCACAACTGCTGCATCACAAACAAGTCAGCTTGGACGATGTGTCGCCCTACACAAAAAAATTCCTGGCCGGCTCGGAACATCTTAAAGGCAGGAGACGAGCAGATCGTGAACTGGTTGCTAGTCATTTGCCCCAAGCTGACTACATCGTGGTCCTGGAACTATTGCAACTACTACTCAGGCAAGGATTGGAAGTCACCAGGTTCATCGAATTTTTCGGATTAAACAAGAACCCGTCTTCAAAAACTTCATTACGGAAAGTATACAAAAATCGTCAGGAATCCACAAATTCATTCAAAACTCCCTTGATAAACTGCTCTCAAATAGAATATACGGCAAGCTTCTCAACAGAAGTCTAGAGGCAAAGGTCGTGTGCACAGCCAACAAGTTCTGAAAACACGCTGCCAACCCCCTCCTGAAAAGCTGCTATGCCCTCGGCCCAGAAAGTCATCATGAACCTCAAACAGAAAATTGTCCGAATGATTCATCCACTCCAGGTTGGTTTCTACGTGCTTGAAAAACGCTGAAGGAAAAGTCTATACATTCTGTTATGACACTCTAAAACCCAAATACGGAGGCAGCGTCTCGCTCATCTACTCGGACACAGACTCGTTGCTGCTCCAGTTCAAAGGCATGGACGACATCGAAACAGGAATGCGGCAACCTCCCCTGGCTAAAACATGGACTTTTCCAACTATCCCAAAGATTATCCCTTGTACGATGAAACAAAGAAAGAACAGCTGACAGTACTGAAAAGCGAAATTACCAATGACCTGTCAAGTGAAATCACTTGCTTGCAACCTAAGTGCTACAGCATGTTGCTCGAGTCCGACGTCACAAAATCAGCTGCAAAAGTTGTCAATCACCAAACAAAAGCCAAAATTAGACATCAACAATACAGAGACATCCATAACCCAAAAACCTACACACATTTTGAGACCATACACAACATTCGCGCACAAGCATGCCAGCTCCAAACTGTGCGCACCGTTAAAAATTGCCTCAGTAAATTTGAAAATAAGCGCTACTTTATTGATGCATTTACAACTCTTGCCTATGGGAATCCAGACATTCCCAAACAAATTAGCAAAGTTGAACCTAGAGTCACTGAGAAGAGGAAGCGATGTGTCGTGGATGATGTTAATGTTAACATGGATTTTGCTTGGAAAAGACGTAAGCCTGGCAAGGCTATTCATGGCAAGTACACCCGGGATGAAATCACATCCACGTCATCAGGTTATATTCTGTAAATGTGCCTAAGATGATGATTGTAAATATGTAAATGTTCCTAAGAAGTTATAAATATGTAAATAAATATAACCTTGACCGTATGTTTCATCATCTAGTTAGAATATATATTGATATATACCGACAAAATTTGTGAATATGTTGTTGTACCCGGTGCAGGATGCAGGAACCTGAGGATTCTTTTGTCTATGTCTCATCGCTGGGCAGCAGTCAATTGTAGCAGAACAATACATCTTCAAGTTTTACTTACAATGTTTATCCAGGAATACAGTTACACGGAGAGTGGAAGTATTCAATAATGACTGGTTCAAGATGAAAAAAAAACACGATGAACAATACAGCATTGTATTCTACGTAGAATATTTTAATGATAAAGATGAACGAGTCGGGCATGAACCTGCTTTGTTTGTTCCTCGCGAAAATATATCAGGCAATACATTAGAAGAACACATCTCTGAGCTAGAAATCAATATCAGAAAAAGTCTGTTAAGGGAACGAATCGTTTGAGATGGAGGAAAATATTTTGAATATGATAGTGCCACACAACGCATAAAGAACAACGCCTTAATTCTACAAAACAAGTCACAGTTCTTATATACTGAAGCTACGGTGAATTAGTACTTTGTTGGAAATAGATTAGCTGATTTAATGGGTTGAACGGTATGTAAATATAATGTCGGTGGAAGTGCCGTAAGAGAAAAAATATCATTCATGAACGATAATGTACGCTACATAAATGTTTACTCACATATAATTTCATGAAGTTTTATGGGCGACAAGCAAGTCAACATTCTTGACGTTATTACAAAAAAATTAATCTTATTATTTTTCGCATGGACATGTCAGACATAGAAAAAATACAGCGTAGTCATATTGATTAGATTTTCATCGATCTATGAGATGGTGTTGGCAGTATCATTTCGTTCAATGATGGTGAATCAAGCCTATTCGTATTACATTTCAGGATAAGCCAGAGCTATATACATATAACGCTGACGATAAACAATGTGAGTTGAAAACTAGCAATCATGAGGGT
>SDVV010045401.1:0-10069 GCA_016164225.1 Gammarus roeselii
ATGACGAGTTGACAGCTTCAGGTGAGGAATAAATAACCGTCATTGATAAAGAACCCACAGACTGTCACTGGTACCAAGGATCAAGATAACACATGAGAGGGAGGTCGAAGTCATTACTTATGTTTCGCCGAGCTGCTCACATTGAAATTTCATTGTGAAAAAGTTATGTTTTCCTAAAAATGATATCCATGTGTAAATATATATATATATATATATATGTATATATGAATGTGTCAAAATCTATTTTCAATAAAAATAATATATCTAATAAATCTTTGATTGCAATATCCTAAATTTAACTCGATTGAACTAGCATTGAGATGCACTAAAACGCCTTTTGCCCCACGTTGAAAATGTGATAGATATTAAGCTAATTGAAGTTGTACACAGCACCCTAAGCTATCGTAGGTAAATATATCTTCTAAGGTGAAGGGTGGCCAAGCCATAAATGGTCTAGGACACCACCATTCAGTTAATCGTCTTCTAAATGATACAGTATACATTTGCAGGGGATCAATAACGGAAAAGCCATAAAGATGCATAGTGGACTTGCACCTCTTAAACATACATTCCTCCAAAATATCCGACATTTAACTCTGAGATCATGAGAATAACGCTATTTTTACTACGATACCATTCAAATCTATAACAAATTTCTAGACCTATTCCAGTCACGTATAATACTTCAGACATATCTTGCATCGGATTCACCAGCTAATGAGGTCACATGGGTACAGTATTGGGAAAAATAAGTAGAGGTACTGTCAGAAATAGGACATTTTCGTATAAAATGATGAAAGCACGTCAACATGAACATGTTAGAACCTGTAAATGTTCATAGCCTATATTCAACATCAAGCATCTCACCGCTAAAAAACTCCATCAAACATCCTCTGAAAATGAGTCAAATAAAGCACAACTATCTAAGCTCTCCTAATAAATACCCCATATTTCTTGCATAACTACATCGAATATCCTAACAATTTAGGTTTGGGGAGTAAAAACTTCTATTCAAATGAGTCATTCAATAACAAACATAGTAATATATTCACATACCGTGCGAAATATTCCAGTCATATATATATCGTTGATATGACCTAAAAAAAACTACATCCTTATAATCCGTACGTAAGCAATCGTAAATAAAAACAATAAGATACCGAAAGGAATCTGAAAGATATCGTAAGGCAACTGAATTCCCCAAGATTATCTTATCTCGAGATAACATCATTGTGTGACCACACATCAAGAGATGAAATCGCTAATTAGCATTTGCGGTTTGGACACCTCCTGAGTCCGGTCGACCCCTCCCCTCTTCCCCACCTGTCACGGCCAGTCTCTATGTATCGTAAGCAACTCACTTGACCAGAATAGAAGAAAATAAACATATAACTACAATGTCCGAGAAATACAGCGAGTAAGTCAGACATACTAAAAATGATATACATCCTAACAAATACATCGGCCGACTCATAAAGAACATGCGTTCCTGGTATCTCTACGTATCATCAGTAACTAACTTGATCAATTTGTCTTAACAAAAACGACAATGTCCGAGAAATACAGTGCCTGAGTCAGACACAGTAACAAATAACATACATCCTAACCAATACATTCGATAAAAGGTTCAAAGATCTAGTCATCCTATATCTAATTCCTTCACAAATCATACATAGAGTCACTAATTATCACCAATCTAATTCCTTCACAAAATCTAATAAGTACTCACTAATTATCGCGTATCTAATTCCTTCACTAAAAGCATATTCGGTCGAGTCACAAAAAAAACTCCGTTCATGGGCAGGCTCTATGTACCAACAGTACCTCACTTGACCCAAATAGAACAGAGCACTCGAGATGCGATCTAACAAATGCATTAGCCGAGTCACAAAAAAAAAACTCCGTCCATGGTATCTCTACGTATCATCAGTAATTAACTTGATCAATTTGTCTTAACATATAACTACAATGTCCGAGAAATACAGCGCTTGAGTCAGACACACTAACAAATAACATACATCCTAATTATCATCTATCTAATTCCTTCACTAAAATCATATTCGGTTGGGTCACAAAAAACCTGCGTTCTTGGTAACACTATGAAGTAACAGTAACTATCTTGATCAATTGTCTTAACATGTAACTACAATGTCCGAGAAATACAGCGCCTGAGTCGGGTACATTAATAAATAACATACAACCTAATTTTCGCCTTCCTAATTCCTTCACTAAAAGCATATTTGCAATCACTAATTATCACCAATCTAATTCCTTGACAGGGCGATTTTTTGCACCCCTTTTCCAGGGCGATTCTTGCGCCTATTTTCCAGGGCGATTTTTGCGCCTCCTTTTCCAGGGCGATTTTTGCGCCTCCTTTTCCAGCGCAACTTTTGCGCCTCCTTTTCCAGGGCGATTTTTGTGCCTCCTTTTCTAGGGCGATTTTTGCGCCTCCTTTTCCAGCGCAACTTTTGCGCCTCGTTTTCCAGGGCGATTTTTGCGCCTTCTTTTCCAGGGCGATTTTTGCGCCTCCTTTTCCAGCGCAACTTTTGCGCCTCCTTTTCCAGCGCAACTTCTGCGCCTATATTTACTACTTTTGCTCCTATTGCAGCTTTGGGTTGAGTCAGGTTGCCAGCGGCGGCTACAGACACTATCGGTTTTTTGAACATCATAAACATGATGCACCCATTGAACAGCGCCCCTTGAGCGCTTTCCGGGGAAAAACTATCCGTACAGCCTTCCAGACTTGCTGACCTGATAATGAGGGACTTCACAGCCCCCAAGCACGCAAGTCTGACAATACTGACCGTACAGCGCCTCATTCACGATGACCTGGTAATGCTGATCGTACAGCGCCTCTTTCACGATATCCTGGTAATGCTGACCGTACAGCGCCTCTTACACGATGGCCTGGTAATGCTGACCGTACAGCGCTTCTTTCACGATATCCTGGTAATGCTGACCGTACAGCGCCTCTTACACGATGGCCTGATAATGCTGATCATACAGCGCCTCTTTCACGATGGCCTGGTAATGCTGACCGTACAGCGCCTCTTTCACGATGGCCTGGTAATGCTGACCGTTCAGCGCCTCTTACACGATGGTCTGGTAATGCTGACCGTACAGCGCTTCTTACACGATGGTCTGGTAATGCTGACCGTACAGCGCCTCTTTCACGATGGTCTGGTAATGCTGACCGTACAGCGCCTCTTGCACGATGGTCTGGTAATGCTGACCGTACAACGCCTCTTACACGATAGCCTGGTAATGCTGACCGTACAGCGCCTCTTACACGATGGCCTGGTAATGCTGACCGTACAGCGCCTCTTAGACGATGGCCTAGTAATGCTGATTGTACAGCTTCCCATGCACGATGGCCTGGTAATGCTGATCGTACAGCTTCCCATGCACCCTGATCTTGGAATACTCACCGAAAAGCCTCCTTACCCGCTGGCCGGGCTAGAAAGACTGTACAGTGCCCCTTCACGCTGGCCTGGCAATACCGCCCGTACAGTCCCCTCTACAAGATGGGTTGCCAATACTGACCGTACAGCGGCCGCCACCCTTCCTCTGTTTCCACCACTTGGTCTTGAGCCCGTGCAGCACGCCGTTCTCCTTGAGCTTCAAGATGGCGGAACTGATGGCGTTAGTGTACGGGGACCCTGCAACCACGGACGAGACAGAGGAATACATCAACAATTGACAGTCATGTACAGTAGCCTACAAGATACAAAATAGGACGGGAATGCTTCGAAAGAATCACAGAGGGCATGGCATTTTATTAATGAGACACTCATCTATGTCTGCAAGACCTTTCTGAGGACATCACAATCTGATCTCATAATTGACAGGGAAATCATAGCTGAAGCAGAACATAAACCATAGTCACGAATGGCAGATTTAATTGTCTGTAATGAAAAATCCAGCTTCGAACCAAGTCGTTATTTATTTTAACAGATTCCAAAAAGATAATAAACAAAGTTCTGACAATTCCAACAAGAGTACTATATGAGTCGCCCACTAGAGCCCGCTACTTGATATGCTTTTTACAATAGTGCTAATATGCAGCAGTCAGCCGAAATACTCTAACTGACGAAGCAGCAGAAGTTTATTGGAATGGATCCCTAGAAGCCGCATCCCGTACGACTTAGGCAACGAACTGGACCTGTATCCTAGAGGCAACATACTTTCAGTGTTCACGCTCGCCAACACAATACACATCAGGGGACAAACTAGACTATCACAATACCATTACTAACTGATAATTTCCCAAATTGTATTCAAAGAAATATGTTTCATATACAAATTTGATAAAAGGCAAGATCTAAATACATTTTGACATTACAGCATTCATTTTCGTCGAGGTTGATTATAACAAAATAATCTAAAAATATCCTTTGATCAAGTCTGTCGCCCAGCTTGTTTACAATTGCACCCACCTGGCGGCAGTGCGATGCCGTAGCTCTTGGAGTCGAGCAGCCCGCCGACCTGCATGAGGTCGCACTTGCGCTCCACCACATAGTCGATGGAGGACGACTCCATCATGAAGGCATACATGCCGTCAGCCTACGAGGGGAGGGAGTATAGAGGAGAGGGGAGTCCATCATGAAGGTGTACATGCCGTCAGACTACAATGGGAGGGAGTATAGAGGAGAAGGTGAGTCCTTCATGAAGGCGTGGATGACGTCACACTAAGAGAGAAAGGAGTATGAAGGGGAGGGTGGCCATCATGAAGGCGTACATGCCTCCAGCTTGAGGGAGGAGGAAGTGTAGGGTAGAAGACGACTCCTTCGTGAGGGCGTTCATGCCATCAGACTGAGAGAGGAGGTAGTACAATGGAGGACAATTCCTTCATGAAGGCGTACATCCCGTCATTCTGAGAGAGAAGAGAGTGTAGAGGAGGAGGGAGTCCGACATGAAGGCGTACATCCCGTCATTCTGAGAGAGAAGAGAGTGTAGAGGAGGAGGGAGTCCGACATGAAGGCGTACATTCCGTCATTCTGAGAGAGAAGAGAGTGTAGAGGTGAAGGGAGTCCGACATGAAGGCATACATTCCGCCAACCCTGAGAGAGGAGGGAGTGTAGGGAGGAGAAGGAGTTCATCTTGAGAGCGTACATGCTATTTTGTCATTGGATGTAAACTTTTTATGAATTAATTTCCAGTCAGTCACTCTACCTTGGAAACCTTCCCAAATAAACTAATGGCAACTTAGTCCCTACCGTTGACCAATGTACCGGAGTGCAGCGAGTCTCAACTCTGGACACCCTCTCCAGTGCTACGTCCAGTCAATCTCATCCCTGGACACCCCATCTGATACATTCATATTTAGCCTGTTCTTACGACCCGTACCAAGGTACAGATGTCCAGCTAGTCCCCACCTTGGACGCTTTCTCCAATGGTATGATGTTCAGACAGTCCTTACCTTGGATAACCCTTCCTTGCACCTATGTCAGTCCATTCAGTCCCTACCATGGACACCCTTTCCAAAATACCGACGTCCAACAAGTCCCTACCTTGAACTATATCCAGCAAGTCCATATATTGGACAACCTATCCTTGTACCAATGCTCAGAAAGTCCTTACCTTGAATATTCCCATCAATGCACCCATGCCTAGCCCGCTCCTTCCTTGTACACCCTCTCCCATAATCCATATCTAGACAGTCTTTACCTTGGACACCCTCTCCCATAGTCCATATCTAGACAGTCCATTCCTTGGACACCCTCTTCCATAATCCATATCTGGACAGTCCTTACCTTGGACACCCTCTCCCATAATCCATATCTAGACAGTCCCTTCCTTGGACATCTTCTCCCATAATCCATATCTAGACAGTCCATTCCTTGGACCACCCTCTCCCATAGTCCATATCTAGACAGTCCCTTCCTTGGACACCCTCTCCCATAATCCATATCTAGACAGTCCCTTCCTTGGACACCCTCTCCCATAATCCATATCTAGACAGTCCCTTCCTTGGACACCCTCTCCCATAGTCCATATCTAGACAGTCCTTACCTTGGACACCCTCTCCACGCCCTCAGTGTTTGACTGTGTGAAGACAGTGGGCCGGGCAGTGGACATGGCGGTCCACATGCGGGCATAGGTGGGAATCTTGCTGTCCCTGTAAAGAGTTGCATTGAGTAGGACAAAATCTATTTCAAGAATATACTTACTCCAATCTATCATGTAGGCACCAGATATCCATTGATGATACTCAATTAATTCAACCGCATTTGGTGTATTGCAGCATTTGTGGCGTCAAGGCACAGATTCAGATGCAGATGCAAGCTCAATTCCCTTAGAAAGTGTGTGGCCAAGAAAAAGACGCTTCCGTCCACTCATGCACTAACACATATACCAAGCCTCACCCCTTCGTTGTTAAAGGGTCCGGCCAGAACCGCGCAACACACACTTTGGGTCAGGTGAGAGAACCGTGACCAGTGTCTGTATCAAGGCCCGACTGTTTTCACTAGTTTACCCCTGCTGCGTCATAATTGCCGGACTCATCCACACACGTCCTCCCGATTCTTAATAGAACTTCAAGGACCGTAAAACATGTCAGGCCGTGTCAAAACGTATCCGTTCATAATCAATCTTCACGACCACGCCTGTCAATTGCACGCCCTCTCGTAACCTCACCACTGATCTCTCTCCTCACTAAAGCCTGCTTCACCCAATCCGTCCACCAAAAGTTCTGTCTTCCTCTAGACCTACGCCCACTCTTTCGCTTCCATCGTTCTATTCTATCCATTTAGGCGGACACTGATTCCGCACACCTCGTTATTCCTAGAACATCTCATTTCTTTACATTCGCGCACATTAACTTGCAGTTGTTGTTGTTGCTTAGCCCCAGTTTTCACCTGCGGTAGTGGAAACCGCGCCAGCAAAGCGCCCAAAACCCTCGATACCCACCGACACGCCCGTATCGAGACGAAGTAGGTGGGAGACGAGAAATGGGTGGCCGGCTTAGTTGTGGGGTAGAGTGTTTATGTTGCTATCTGAATTAACTTTGTGGGTTGTGTGGCAGTTAACAAATGGCCACCCGTGCGGTATAATTTTTATTTCGGACACCAAAACATTGAAACTTGCAGAGTGTTCATGTTTCTTAGCCACACTGCAACGCACCATCCAGACGCGTACAGAGATAACCTCATGTGGAACAGGAATGTTTTGTAAGGGAGAAATGATGGGGATCGTTCACATGTCCATGAAAAACAATGCAGTGTATATGTCGTGGCTCTGATGTCTTGGAAGTGTCGGTCGGCCCGAAGGCTGGGCAGCACACAGGCTGCGTTCACATCAACACCGTAGAGAAGGCGCACAACGCACAATCCCCACCGGCGAGGATATGAAACAGTGTGGGTTGAGGACTTTCGCTGGGGCCGGAGCCTCAGACGCCGCCACCGCAGGCAAGGCATCTTGATGGAGATGGCCCATCTAACTCCTGTAGGCTCTCTGTAGCAGGGCTTAACTTGCAGTTTCCTCCTCTAACGCACTCTCTCAAACGCCGACACTAGCCTACGTAACTTTTCCTCCGAATCTGCTACCGGAAACAGCAACTGACAGCTACCGACTCCACTCATTTGTTCATTACAACTCCAAACCTTGACCCAATACACTCGCTTTCACCTTCTTGACCTTGTCTCAGTCCCACTTTTACTGTACCCCGATGCTCATTTGGACACAAGCTCTGCTGCCAACATAGAAACTCTGGACCGCTCACGACGAATTCTCCGCCTACTCTCTACAAACGCAAAACCCTCCACATCCGTTCCTTTCACTAGGCTCTTTTCACAAGCCTGTCAGTAAAAATCTGATCTGCACGTCACCTACAACTCCCTAAGTCCTACTGTTCCTTGCCCATCGCATCATCCCTCCAGTCTCTAATCCTCTTGATCAGCATTCTCACCGATATCTTTCCCACCGGACACACGAACTAGTACCTATTGAGTTGCTGCATTCAGTTTGTATCTTTTTTGCCTTTATACAGCGGAACATTGCAAGCACAGTGCTACTCAATCGGCACCACGCCCAACACAAAACACACATTTAGTAGCCTCACCAATCAATCATAATTACTCCACCCCACTTTATGAGCCCTCAGTCGCGACGTCGACCAAACTAGGATCTTTTCCTGATTCCGTCGCCTCTACCACCTCCTACACCTCTTCCTTAGTAGCGCCTGCAACAAATCTAGCTCACGTATCCGGCATCCGTGAACCACCAACCGCAGCAACAATGTTAGCCTCTCTGACATCCTCCACATTCAACAACTTCTCAAAATATTCATCCCATCTCTTCCGAGCATCACAATAATAATTACCAACAACAACCAGCCTTCAAAATCTTTATCTTCTCTACCCTCTTCGCAACTTTCGAGAACCTCGCTCTCCCAAAACTCTCTCGCATCCGCCTACCCCACCTTGCATCAGCATCCCTCTTTTCCTCTCCTGCGCCAACGTCATTTTAAACTTACATCGTTCCAAAATTCTCAACTGTTCCTCCTACACCAGCCTACACGGCGCTCACCACACGCATTTCTCGCACATCTCAATGATGTAACTCCCATTCTTCCTCAGCATCCCATAGACGTTGCTCTCTTACCATGCAATATTCCTCATGCCATGACTGCTGAAGCTCCTCATCTCTGCTTGCCCCATTCAATTCACTCACCTTCACTACCACTGTTCGTCCTTTTACTGTTTTGTTCCCCTTCCACCTCTACTCTACCTTCAATTTCCCTTCCACCAGTTGATGATCAGACATTCCTTCCTCCTCTTCTTAAAAAACCCGCACATCCAACAGGTGTCGCACCAAAATCCATCAGCGCTCTTTCGTCCACTGCACCCCGGGCCATCCCATATGTACATGTGGTCATCTTATTCGCGAACAAGCTGATCCCAATAACCAGCTCCCGCTCCATTAACAAACCTATAAAAATCTCTCCACTGTTATTTCTACCTTGAACACTATACCTCCCAATCACATTCTCCACCACCTTAACTCCAATTCTCGCATTTAGGTTCTCAGATTATTCCAAAATGATCACTTTCCTCCACATTCTCCTCTCTAACTGGCTCGTCAACACTCGCAAACTCTTATTTTTCTATACCTAAATCAACCTTCACAGGCATTAATCAAGAGGACATCTCCTCCCACTCCGTAACGCTATTAGTCAACCCATCATTCAATAACAACACCACTATCTCAAGTCCAACCATACTTCACGTTCAACTCCGTCCACTTGCTGCACCAAAATCACGTTCGACACTATTTTTCCTATTTCCCAACTTTGTCTCGCAGCGCCAATAGCACAACTTCCTCTTCTTTCATTCATCCGTACGACAACCACGCACATATAGAGGCGTTGGCCACTCCTCCACGGTCCGTCTTACCGTCTCAAAGGGAGGAAATCACAAATTGAAGGATTACGAGCCACCTCACTTTGCCTCGATTTGTCGATACTTACGACACGCAAGAGGTACGGTAGCAAGTGTTCCTACCCTCATCCACAAGGAAACATATTCCTAGGCTTCCCATAGAGAATTCCGCGTGACCATATGACATACGACATGCAGCAACTTCCTGCACAATTAAATGTATAATACCTGAAAAAGCCATAGGTTGAGCCGCCCAGTTTGGAGCCGTATTTGATCTTTGTCTGCTTAGCGAGATCTTCAGCACCCTCTATAGGAGACTCCATTCTCTCGACCGTGAGAAAAGCGGCCAGGTTGGCGGTGTAGGAGGAGATCATGATCAGGGTGAAGAACCACCAGATACCGGCTACGATGCGCGTGGAGACGGCCCTAAGGGGTAAGGGTGGAGTGGTAAGGTGGAAAGTGGTACAGGGAAGTTGTACGAGGGAAGTAGTATTAACATTTCAGCGGGGATGGGTGGACGGGTGATTGGTAGGAATGATACGGTGGTTGGCTAGCTTTTTCGTTTTAGTGGACAGTCAAGTTTTTTCCAATAGATCAATATCAAGTGAGGGGCTGGAATGACAATTAAGGTACACTGACAATTGTTGTACTAAACATTCCAAAACCAGATGATGGAATGTCATAATATGTAA
>SDVV010045402.1:0-10069 GCA_016164225.1 Gammarus roeselii
CTGGTTACTGGTGTTATGCATTTAGTTTGTGTTAGTGGGAAAAGTTACGGTTTTGAATTGATCGGCCAATAGATGTTCATTAAGCCTATTCTTGAAGGACGTGTTGGATTCAAGATTCTTGAGGCTTGTTGGGAGGTTGTTCCAGGATTTTGGTCCAGTGATCGAAAAAGCTCGACAAGCCGTTTCTGTTTTCCGTTTCTGATTAGTGATACCATCCGATTGATCAATGATGGAACCTCAAAAACTCAAGGAAATAATTAAAACATATAATCGTCATTGCTCCATAACGACTGAAGTTTGAACAACACTATCTCACACTTGGGTGAAGGCAAGTAAATGTGGCTTGATTTTGAACGCGTTACTCACTTATTGTACCTCGGATTTCGTTTATGTACAGTAGCGAGCGAAAATCCGTTTATGATTTGCAACTAAGTGAAATCTTCAATGTCCATTTTCCACTCTATATTCGAACTCATCGGAAATTTGATTACTTCTTAAGAGGCTTTGTCCACACATAGTACCGTAAGAAATTTTCTATATGAAGGTAAATTTTACGTGGGGATAGTCGAATAGGTTTGTTCGGTTACAGACTAACCATAAACGAATTTTTGCTCGCTACGGTGCATTACAACTGTTCCTAGTCAAGACTCAAACCGCGAGTTTTAAACTCTAAACTCACTTGTACAACATAAAAATCGTTACTGGTTACACAGAACTCGCATTTGACTCACTCGTCTATAGTAAGTCAAACTCGTTAATCTCGTCTCGAAGTGTGAGCCATCCATTCAACTCTAAACTCGACCATCACAAATCGAAATGCGAGCCTTCCAAACTCGAAAAAATACGAGATTTTAGAAGTGCGTGTTATTCCCATGGGGTGATAATTAATTTTATATCATGTGACACGAAACTCGCTTTAAGTTATCTAAAACTAACTTTTTAAACTTGAAGTCTGCTTATTGGTAGTCAAAACTTGCTTTTGTAGCTTGAAACTAGGATTATCTAACTCGAAGCTCTACTTTTCATATCAAAGCTCGACAATTTCAACTGAAAACGATTTTTCTCATTTTGAATTTGTGCCAGTCCGAGTCGGAGGTCGTCAATTTCAACTCGATTCTCAATTATTCCATCACAAAACACGTTTCTCGATCTATAGAACCACTCCAAAATGAAGGGAGGATCGGATAAGCCCCATCTTTTCTATACACTCCGCGGGCTACACTGAGGAGGCAGTTCGTTTCCGCTTGAACAATCTGTCAGAACCATGGCAGGTGATCTTCGCGGAGCTCCCGCGGTGTTGAGGAGAGGCTTGAGAGAGAACGACCCTTGAACTAGTACTGATACTTGAGGACTCGTTTGAAATATTCTACTTGTGTTCTTTCGATCTCGTCAAAACCTTCAAAATAAATATTTAATGTTGAATGATCTCGACGGTGGCGGAGCTAAGTCGAATCAAACGCATGGATTCCCATCCCGACCCATCCCGGATAAATTCTGCCTTTATCACTCCAGGCACCCCATCCTGTTTCTATAACCCTGGATCCCAACCCTACCCCTATCACACATGAAATCCCAACCAGCATTAATCCCCAATAAATCCTGCCTTTATCGCGTAAGGCAGGATTTATTGGGCAACCTCCGTTTGACCGAGGCCCGTCCCGAGTTAGCGCTGCCTCAAAAGACGGTCTGGGTTTTACGGCTAACAAACTGGCCCTTAAATTGTCTTGTTTAAGAGACAACGATAAAATTGTTCGTCAATTCATGGCTGCAATAATGACACTGACTCAGCAAATTCGATATAAACTGCCTTCTGATGATGGCTCGGATCGACTATACTTTGTTGTTAGTCAATGAAAGCAGTGAAGGCATTTAAGGAGAACTGTAGATGAGCTAATTTCAAATCCTGTGTATTTCAGCTTACTCGAAAAAAACAGTAACCCGCAAACGTGATGGTTTGTTTGGAAATCTTCTTTGATAATTCTAACTCGAGGTATAAGAGTTCAAACTTTTCCAGAAGCGGAACATTAATGACGTCACTTTCATTGAAACATCCATAGGTCAAATATACCCTAAAAAAGATCAGTTAAACATTTGATAACATGTATCAAAACACCATGATCTGTGCGCATCAAAAAATTGATTTTTGATTACAGCATTCAGCATTATAAATCATAGGAAGTATTCCATTTTAGGAAGTTATCGCACTTAAAAACTCCCATATAAATTTTAGGGATATTATGATATAAATAAAAGCAAAATTTATTTAGGTAAATGACATGCAAAAAATTACAGAAATTTCAGCGTTAGATATTCTGTAGATAACATTTGCACCTTAAATATAGTTAATATTAGTTTTTAAGTTGGGTTAGTGAATAAATTCACCTTTTTCTCCAATCAATCGATGGAGATTGTAGCAGGACCCTCACTATTCTCAATTGTTCAATAGGTCATCACGAAAGCAGCGTCACATTTAACTACTAATTTATAGGCAATGGAGTAATACAAGGTGGGTATCTTGCCGTTTAAGTAATCATAACAATATACTGTTTACGCTGATATTTAGTATAAAAATTGACAGTAGACATGAACAACATGGATATTTATATCACATTTATTCAGGTATTGTTTGACACACGAGTCACAAATTTTGAAATTAATGACAAAGTTAACATAGAAGATTGTATGTTTATAGGATAAAAACATTTCAATGCATCTCTACTATTGGGCTGATAGTTGAACAGGTTCCAACAAGTACGAGATAAAAGGAAGCTCAAATACATGAATAGAGAAAAACAACACCGAGTTCACCAAAATTCCATGAATTGAAAACAAATAGTTGACATGGTAAATTGCGTATATTGAGTAAAATGCAGCTCAAGAATTTCTGCACGCATATGTTAAAACAAGGGTAATTTAGTTCACGTTCAAGAGTACCTATCCGACTACTCTTCCTAGCTGCAGCGATGCAATTGCACGCACTAGCAGCTCTGAACTTGGAAACTGATGATATTGTGTTGATGATGCACGGCCAATTTGTGAATCAGTATTGTTGTCAAGATTATACCTACTGGTATTTCTTAAGAAATAATAGTTCGCAACGTAAGTTAGTTGATTCAGACCATTGTTAACAAACACTGCGGCGGAAAGGTTAATGATGTGACACAGTGGGAAAATGATCCATTGACTAAAGAGAGGCAAAGGTTGGTAACGTCTGCAAGCATGGGAAAGAGCTTTAATGACACGCTTTTGACTACGAATGTTAGATCTTACGTTCGGTTCGTACGTAGAGCACGATTTGTATAATTTACCAACATTAAAGGTGCACTAGACTTTGTAATTTTCACCACTTCGTTTTGCTAGGTTAGTGTTAGTGTTAAACAATATGTTAACACTTTTTCAGAGAGAGCTCTGTAAAGGAAATGATTGAAAAATATCCTAAGAAACCTCATTTTCTCGGCCAAGAAGTCTTCAGTCAATTCGCCACGCAGCCGCGTTCAAGTTCAACAGCTGAATGCGGCCGCTGATCCAAGGGATTTAACAATCACGAGAAGGAGCAAAATTTATATTTTGTTTGGAAGCCAAACTATTGTATACTAAAAATCACCTGTTCTATGGATAGCAGATGGAAGTTGACCAGCTCGGTGAGTTGGAGCTGAGTATTAATAGTACTAAAAAGGGTTCACTCAAGCAGAATGACACTATATTCTTTTTCTTCAAAACGCTGGTCATTCGTGCGCATTTCTTCAAAAGGTAATTGTAAATACGCTCCAAAAATTATATTAGACTATTTTGACGCTTTAATCGACTGTCATGCTATTAGATGGACCCCACTCAAGCGATATAAATTAAAAACAGCTTTTCGACGAGCCGAAATCTAGTGCACCTGTGATGGAGCCGAGATCCTTCCAAATAAGTCTCGTGTGTAATATTACACCAGAAACATTGTTCCAGCAACAACGAGGCTGGTTGATTCATTGATTCACCATCTGCATCAGGAATAGGAATCTTCCTCCTGGAAAATAGTATAACCCCCGTCATGTCGACATTTAGATTCAACTTCTTCGTTGCGGACCAGTTGGAAATGTGTAACATTCAGTTATCCATATTATAAATAGTTTCATTAAGGTGTTTGCAATAATCACAGAGGACAACCTGACTTCGGTGTTTACAATATCATTTATGTAGATAATAAAGAGCAAAGATTCATTGATTGATTCATTCAGCTTATTTACAATGAGGATTGTTTACTCTAACTCCCTAGTTGTTTTCTAGCAATAGAATCAAATTTTATTAAATTTGTTTCAGTGGTATTAACTCCATTATGCCTTAGTTTCCCTAAAGAAATTATGGTTCACTAGATCAAAATCTTTGTTGAGGTCCATAAAAAATGCAACAGTGACATTCTACCAATCAAATCCATCAATAACGTCTCTAGTGAATATTAATAGAGCATGTTTTGAATTCTTTCAAGCCTCGCAGCCATTTTGATTTTCAATAAGTAAGATTTCAAAATTGAAGCGAGATTATAATCTAGCATACCTTTCAAAAATTTTGCCTCTGACGGGCAGGATTGACACTGATCGATAGCATTTGATACCGGATTTGCTTTTATTTCATAAGTTGTGCAATTTTTCGCGATTTTTGGTATATCCGGAAAAAAACTTACTGAAGTTATTTGTTGATGAGTTTCGTCTGGTGAGCTACAATAATAATGGAGATTGCCTTACTCACATCAGTTGGGATGTTGTCCTTGGCAGCGGTGGTAATTTTTTTTAAACCATTTATTGATGTTTGTACTTCTTTGTGGTCCACAGGGTTATAGATTGGCTGTTCAGGGATTGTACCGTCTCAAAAACGATCACAAGGCATAATGTTACTTATATAAGACGTAACTTATGATTCCACTGAAATACTTATTGAAGGCATTTGACTTCGTTTCTGGATCAGTTTCTAGATCAGTAAAAATTGACTCCGAATTACTCTGTATGCTGTCTCCAAGAAGGGTATAAAGGATTTGCTAGATTTTTTTTCTGTTTTCTTGAGAGGTCTCAATCAGATTTTGAATATGATTTTTACGAACAATAATAGTCAGTTTGGTGGAAGTTTTTTTGTTGCATTTGTATTCATGTTTTAGATCGAGGGAATGTATTTTGTATCGACGGATAAGATCGCAGCTGCACGAGTTATAGAAACACTATCATTGCATGGTAAAACTGTATCGATAAGAGCGGCCGATCCATCAGTTAAACTTTCCACTGTAAAATTATACTCATATTTCCGACGATCTACGGCAAGCCATTCCTATTGTTTTAACCTCATCATCGCAATAAATATCCACAAAATAGTCTCAGTAATTTATTATTTATTAGAGATCAAGTTTTGAGACAAGAGTCAGTCTGTTTTTTTTTTACAAATAAACAAACACCTTCCCTATTACTCATGTTATTATTTGTATATTGATTGTAACCCGGTAAATTATATCGTTATTTTAATTCGTTGGCCAATTTAGTTTCACAGAGTCTCAGGACAGTAGGTGCAAAATAGTCTGTTGTATTGATTTGAAGGCCAAGCTTGCAATGTTTATTGCCATGCAGGTAAAATTGTGTTGTGCCGTTGTTGAATCATTATGAAGCTTTATCTCCAGGAATAATTTGGCACTACGGAATATCCTAACATCATGTTGAAAACTTTGCTCTAGATTGAATATTACGCCCATGTTCCTCAAGCGTACCAAAAAGCAACTAGATTTCAAATCGAGGCTTCTCGTTATTAATCCACAGATCTTTTCCCATTTAGACTACTGCCAGAAAATATGGGGAAAATGTTAGATAATGTTGCAATGATATTCAACACTGCCCGAACTTCACAGCAACGGTAGCTTGTGACGGAAATGTTACAAAGAGTGATCACGTGTCGCCTCTGTTAAACAAACTCGGCTGGTTAAACATAAACGAACGACTAGAACTTAACATGAGTTAACAAAATTCAGAACAAGTTGTCATGACGTAACGGATTTTTTTTATCAAATCCTTAAGCAGCCCACAATATGTGAACGCGGAACGGATGTGACATTGAAACCGAGTTCAGAAGAACACAGACTAGATCAAAGGCGTTTTTAGTCCCAGGGCCTAAAGTAATCAATTGTCTACCACTTTGCGTTAGAATTTCCACCAATGTATCTTCCTCTAGCAAAAAATGAACCACTCTACTGCGCGCCTGGCGGCAAGCATCAGCAAAATGGAATAGACCTTAGTAAGAATATAATACGTAATCAGATGTAAAACTTGATGGCAAGGATTCACCGGACCCTCACAGCACATAAGTCTCCAAGCCGTAACCATCTACATCTTTGAACCTTCCGCATTCCGTCACAGGGTTGTGTGCTTTTTTACGGCATATAACAGCTGTCGTAATACAGGTGGTCGTAAAGTTACACGAGATATGAACCCATGTCAGTTGTTATCAGGCGCGCAGACAGAATCATTTTTGCAATAACAAACTGACGGCATATTGAGGTCTACTGATAAAACTGAACGAAGTTTCATTTGCGATGTCGCGCAAACTGTAGCATTTTGTATTAAGAAACATTTAGAGCCTATATTTACTATAAACGTACATTGCACTATTTTCCGTTCTCTTCCCTAACAGCAAAACGAGCAATTCTGATGCAAATGAAATTATTTCAAATGGAAACTCGATACCGAGTTTTCATATGAAATAAACATACGTCTAGTCTTCGTAACAATGCGGGTTTGTAAAGTCACCGTAACTCGTGACTTTACAAACCCGCATATTAGTGAAATGCAGAGCTGCTATAACTTACATCTCAATTGCCAAAGATATCAGTACGAGTAGCAGTATAGCTAATTTCAAACGCAAAATAAACTTATACTTTTTGAACTAGTACGTTCAGAAATTCCTGAATTGTAATTTACTTCCGCTATGCAATTTACCGTGTCAACTATTTGTGATTCATCAGTTTCAGCTTATAGGTACTTCTATACTATTGTTTTCATGTATCATAGACTCAAACTTTCAGTTATCTCGTTCATATAGAAACCTGTTCAATTCTTTTATGAATAATTGAGATGTTGAAGTCCTGTGCATGTGTAAAATGTCAAGCTAACCATGCAGTTACTTTAATTTGAGTCTTCGCGTTTCAAACAATGTGTGACTAACGGAATGGAAAACCTCATGATGGACATTTTTTTATCTCAGTTTTTGATGAACTGCAGTTTCAAATCGCAAATTGTCATCATTAAATTTGTAGCCCTACATATTTGATTAATTTTTCTTGAAATCAAAAGTACAAAGTAACAATTTTGTCTAAGGTATTAAACGATGAAGAATTGAGAATATCATCCAACAGTGCCCATCGGTTGGAGGGATGTAGTGGTAAAATTACTCCCCAACCTTAGCAATAAGTTCATGTGAGGTTTATATATATATATATATCAAATGTGCTCTTCAGAGCAGCTCACGCCGACGAAGACTTGATACTGATCATCTGTGCACTCTGATATATCTGAATTTTTGATATTGGTGTAATTTTGGCATAAACTTCCTATCCCAGTGGACAGTCATGAGAAATGATGTTGAGGAGGACTCCATTATTTCAACAACTTTTACCTCACGATGTTTACTGTGATGTCGGTGGATTGTACAAGCACTGTTCTGGCATGGCTTCTTTACCGTTTCATCTTTTCCCTCTATCATCTTCCGTTTCTATTTCCTTTCTACTTTGCCAACCTAATCTTTGTATACTCCTAACATCTTGCCTTCTCGTCGATGCCCCCTTTGAAGGTTGGGGAAATCTCGGTCTTCTTCGATCGTCATCCACTGCATTGAACCCTGATGGGCATATGTATATTTTGGATATCTGCGGGAATATATTGGATGGGAATGTCGGCGCCAGTAAGAAAAAACCCTGAAAATATTAGATGTCATAAACATGTAACTATAATTAAAAAAAATAGCGTCGAGAAAAAGCTCACTGAAGTCAATAAACAAAGTTTTGGTTACAAGGATAGGTTTTGAAGTGATGCATGAAATACTTCCAAAGGTATCCGTCCATCTGAAATGTTCACTAAGGGCATCAGTCTAGAACCTTATAGAGCGGAGAGAAAAAACTCACCCAGATCATAAATCCTACGCCAATATGATGAGCCGACACCTCCAGCCGAGAAATAATGTTTATCTTCGATAAAGAAGCCGCCGAGTGCCTTTGATACCGCAGATCAAGATTAGAATAGAGGGGTAGTCGAATTCATTACTTATGTTTCGTACAATTACTCCCATCGATTTTCGGAGTGAATAGTTATGTTCTCGAATAAATGATACGCCCATGTAATTTCCTAATATATATATGTTAGAAAAATTATTTTCAATAAAATATAGCTGATAAATGTTTGTTTGGAAAATCCTATATTTAACTCGAATTCCTAGCAATGAAAATGCAGGTATGTAACATGGCTTGCAATGAATTGCAATACAGCGCCTCCTTCATTGTATTGAAAATACGATAAAAACTCTGCAATTGAAATTGAACTCGGTCACCTAAGTTATCATAAATATATACATATAGATTTCATCAGCTCCAAACAGAAGCTAAAGAAAAAAGTCAACAGCTACTTTTATGAAACACTGTAACCCGAATACGGTGACAACGTCTCGTTCATCTACTCGAACACAGAGTTGTTGCTGCTCCAGTTCAAAGGTGTATCCGACATTGAGGCGGAAAATGCGGCAAGCTCCTCTGGCTGAATACATGGACTTCTCCAACTACCCCAAAAATCATATTTTGTACGATGGAGCAAAGAAAAGACAGCTGGGACTACTGGAAAGCAAAACAGCCGACGACTACCTGAGTGAAATCATTTGCGTCCAATCAAAGTGTTACAGTATGTTACTCGAATCCGACGCCACAAAATCAGCTGCTAAGGGTGTCATTACCAGACACAAGGCACAATCAGACTTGAACAATACAGAGACATCCATAACCAGAAAACATTCACACACTTTGAGACCATAAAAACATTCACGCACAAGCATGCCATCTTCAAACTGTACGCACTATTAAAAATTGCCTCAGTAAATTGGAAAGTAATCGGTATTATGTTGATTCGTGCACAGCTCTTGTCTATGTGTATCCAGACATTCCCAAAAATTCATTGAAGTAGAACCTACCGTAACTAAAATGGGGAGGCGATGTGTCTTGGGTGATGATGTCAATGTGAACATGGATTTAACTGGGAAGAGACGTAAGCCTGGGGAACGCCATCTTTGGCGAGTGTACTCGCGTGAATTACGAAAGCACATCCACGTTTTCAGGTTTTAATCTCCAAATGATCCTTATATGTAAATATTCCTAATATGATGTAACTACTCCTAATATGTATATGTTCCTATGTAACCATGCTATTTTGAAACCATGTATTGCAACAATCTAAACTCGAACATGTATGTTTCATCGTCCACAGTCATACGGATTGATAAAACGAACGTATATTTGCAGCGCCTCTTATTAGTATCATAAATAACGATGTGTCCTTACGGAACTGTGGAAAATGTATACATACAATGGAAAAAAAACGTTCTTAGATATAATCAAATACTATAGCTTATGCTCTATCATAACACAGATCCTAACATAATACTGCCTTCACTTATAAAGAACCTGTTGTCGCATCAAGGTATGTTAACGATCGAACAATGAAAACAAGTTGAAATCCTATAAGAATGCTACAAATCCTCATTGACATAACAACGGTGACTTTGACACAAAATAATACGATTTACACAGCCAAATCGATTAAATACTACAATACCATATTCTATTAAAAATAAAATTGTACAAATACAGCCAAATCGATATGTACCAGGCTAACATTTCTTGCGGACATGCCAATTCAATACACCATCACACCGTGGACGAACATTAATTTATACGAGCAAACTTATCACGCCCAATTTTCCAAAGCACATCCAACTAAATTGCCTTAGGGGATCCCCTACCTCACAGCCAAATGCATTATAAAACAATATTACTACCAACAACGAATAAATACAT
>SDVV010045403.1:0-10069 GCA_016164225.1 Gammarus roeselii
GTGGTGCATGAAGCAGTGTGTGGTGCATGAAGCAGTGTGTGGTGCATGAAGCAGTGAGTGGTGCATGAAGCAGTGAGTGGTGCATGAAGCAGTGAGTGGTGCATGAAGCAGTGAGTGGTGCATGAAGCAGTGTGTGGTGCGTGAAACAGTGTGTGGTGCATGAAGCAGTGAGTGGTGCATGAAGCAGTGAGTGGTGCATGAAGCAATGAGTGGTGCATGAAGCAATGAGTGGTGCATGAAGCAGTGAGTGGTGCATGAAGCAGTGAGTGGTGCATGAAGCAGTGAGTGGTGCATGAAGCAGTGAGTGGTGCATGAAGCAGTGAGTGGTGCATGATCAGTGAGTGGTGCATGAAGCAGTGAGTGGTGCATGAAGCAATGAGTGGTGCATGAAGCAGTGAGTGGTGCATGAAGCAGTGAGTGGTGCATGAAGCAGTGTGTGGTGCGTGAAACAGTGAGTGGTGCATCGCTCATGGCTGTGCCTGGACCATAACTACGGTATTCTCATCCACAGCTGGTGATGATTAAATGAATTTTGTAATTAAGATCCCACATTATATTATGAGTTCGTAATAGAATTCATTATAAAATCTGTCAGGGAAGGCTCGGGGTCACCCTATAAATCCTTGAGGTATCTTGGAGTCATCCACAGGACTCAATTAACGTCCATTGCCGGGTGCTATTTTTCTTTCCAGTTCATTTCAAAAAGAAACTCAACAGAAATTAACTCCCACGACTGTACAGGCTAGTTTCCTGTTTCTTATTTCATGAACACGTCTCATTTTGTTTCTCGCGTGAACGCGCGTCCTGCTGGACCAGCGCCGTCTGGTTCACCTTCAAGTGGAGTATATTAGGCGGCCACTTTTTGCGGCGGTCACTTTTATGCTTTTATTTTTGTTAAGGTGTTTGCGCTCCACTTCGTATCACTCGGCAACTGCTACCCAGCAGTCATGCGGGCAGCAGCTACAGTTTTTTGTGTTGTATTGTTCACGAAGTTATGAAGCCTGCTTGACAGTGCTTGCGTTTCCTCCATCCGAGAGCGAAAGGTGAACTTGGCCTCAATTGAAGCAGGATTAGAGGTGACCTACAGGTCGCTCGCTGCACTAGTTCGGCGTGCTATACGGAGACAGCTGGACGAACGAAGGATTATAGGAATTATGAGAATTGCATCGCTATGTGCAGTTAATATTAGTCATCAAGTAAGGGTAGAGATGTGGGTGATTAGGACAAATTGATTGCAGTATTGAAACATATTCATCGTGGCATCGGCGATTTTTTTTCTGTTGACCCAAATCAAGCTCTGATGCAATGTGCACTGGCAACGATGCTCTTGTGAAGGCAAATAAATTGATCATCAATACGGGAAATTCAGATCGTAAATGGGATTCTTCGACCTATTCAAACATACTCAGGTAGTGCTCAGGAATTCCCCAATGGGTCAACGAATCGGTCCAACTGTATTCATGGTGGAGTCATGATGACCGTCATGTGTGCGTGCAAAATGTGAGCACCGCTGATGACATTTGTGTGCGACTTACTGTTTCAAATGTTAGCGAGGAAACACATTGTGTTTATCACTTTCAGTGCCACTGAAACATGGAGACCGTTGGTGGGAAATGCTTCATTTAAAGGAGTGATACAATTTGCTCATGGTTGAAGGAACGACGATGACAAGAGGTTACACTTTGGTCATCGTGTCGTATCGAGTGACACAACACGGCTCATACACTTGTTTATACCTCCTCATGGTTCCGCACATCTAGAGATTGCTCAGCCACTATCGCTTATACCTTCTCATGGTTTCGCACATCGAGAGATTGCTCAACCACTGTCGCTTATACCTTCTCGTGGTTTCGCACATCTAGAGATTGCTCAACCACTGTCGCTTATACCTTCTCGTGGTTCCGCACATCTAGAGATTGCTCAACCACTGTCGCTTATACCTTCTCGTGGTTACGCATATCTAGAGATTGCTCAACCACTGTCGCTTATACCTTCTCATGGTTCCGCACATCTAGAGATTGCTCGAGCACTGTCGCTTGAACCTCTTCATGGTTTCGCACATCTAAAAATTGCTCAACCACTGTCGCTTATACCTTTTCATGGTTCCGCACATCTAGAGATTGCTCAACCACTGTCGCTTCTACCTTCTCGTAGTTCAGCACATCTAGAGATTGCTCAACCACTGTTGCGTATACCTTCTCGTGGTTCCGCACATCTAGAGATTGCTCAACCACTGTCGCTTATACCTTCTCATGGTTCCGCACATCTAGAGATTGCTCAACCACTGTCGCGTATACCTTCTCGTGGTTCCGCACATCAAGAGATTGTTCAACCACTGTCGCTTATACCTTCTCATGGTTCCGCATATCTAGAGATTGCTCAACCACTGTCGCTTATACCTTCTCATGGTTCCGCACATCTAGAGATTGCTCGAGCACTGTCGCTTGTACCTCTTCATGGTTTCGCACATCTAAAAATTGCTCAACCACTGTCGCTTATACCTTTTCATGGTTCCGCACATCTAGAGATTGCTCAACCACTGTCACTTATACCATCTCGTAGTTTCGCACGTCTAAAGTTGGCTCAAACACTGTCGCTTATACCTTTACATTGTTACGCACGTCTAGAGATTGCTCAACCACTGTCGCTTATACTTTCTCGTGGTTTTGCACATCCAGAGCTGGCTCAAACACTGTCGCTTATACCTCTTCATGGTTCCGCACATCTAAAGATTACTCAAACACTGTCTCGTATATTTCTGTTTATAATTGTCGGTGCGTGTTTCAGAAAATTAGTACCATGTATGGCATCTCTTTTTTCAAAATGTACGCAGTGCTTCCCTCTTGATACTTCTTTCCAACGAACTATAAAAACAAATTCAATGAGGAATTTAGAAAGGAAACCGTGTCTTTGCTACTGTTATGTGACCGACTGTTACCCTTGCAAGGCTTGATGACCTTTCGAACTGTCGCGACTAAGAATGCTAAAAACACGGATAACAATACGAACACCTATACGAGAAAACAACATGTCACTGGATGACGCTAACAAAAATTAGTTTGAAATATTTTTGAGTGTTGTTAAAAACAATGTATTTATCCGTGGCATTTTAGATTCATTAACTTTTGTAGATTTTAGTGAACGCGATCGTGTTGAGTCGTGAAAAGGAATACATTATCTTCGAATTAATATCCTATGATGTTGACACGGTGAAAACTATCAACATAAGTCCCATACTATAACCCTACATGAGTTGTCTAACATTATTTAATATTCTGCTGTTATTTTCAAGCTGGCCACTAAGAAGGGTTAATAGGAGAATATTTTGATAAATTGGGATGGAGCATTCATACTCCGTTTAAAATTATCAGTGGGCTTATGCGTTGCCCACTGACAATTAATAAAAAACTAACATAAATATTCCACAGCTATTTATCAAAATGGTTTTCTATTGACCCTGTTGACCTGGGTGATTTTTTTTGTTGTTTTAAAAGAGATGCCGTGCTTTTGATTTAGCAACGTGCATGTTTTTTTGAGAAAAATACTAAATTAAGTAGAAAAAGCGTTGACCCAAATCAGTGTTGTGCACGATACGGCACATAGCTTACTTTTTTCGAATACTTTGCCCGGTATCCAAGAGATAAAACTGGCCGGAGTAATTGAAATTTAACACGGTATCTAAATATGGCATTTCACCCTACACTGGCCATGGTTAATTAAGATTGTATCAATCGAAAACAAATCGACCAAACTAATGAAAGTAACTGCTTTGGGGCGGCGTCGCCAACGCACCCCCACCGCACTGAACTCGCAGGCAAAATCCCTTAGTGGAAAAACCGATCAATGTAAGCGGAAACGGAACAATAAAAAGAAACTAAACAATTACAAGAAGCAAAACAATTGATGAAACGTAACCATTTAAAAAATCAGTATGTCCTGGTAGTTGTACATGTACCATACGTTCGCGTTTTGCTCCCATCCTCCCAGCAATGGAACTATGTATAAACGTATGTACGGTACAAACAACCGTTCCCTCCAAAAACAGTTGTACGTGTATACATTCTTGAATACGCACAATCTTATCTCAGGGATGTTGGAAACAAAACGCGAGATCAAGGAATTTGTGCAACCGATGTTACTTTTTCTTTGACAGGTACTGTGGCATGACCGTATAGTACAGCTGTTGTAACGTACCAATACCGCATCGTACAGCTGTTGTAACGTACCAATAACGCATCGCATCGTACAGCTGTTATAACGTACCAATATCACATCGAACAGCTGTTGTAACGTACCAATACCGCATCGTACAGCTGTTGTAACGTACCAATATCACATCGTACAGCTGTTGTAACGTACCAATACCGCATCGTACAGCTGTTGAAACGTACTAATACTGCATCGTACAGCTGTTGTAACGTACCAATACCGCACCTCACAGCTGTTGGACGTACACTTATTTGTATCCAGGGCTAGGAAGTTGCCTAGGTGCATACAGTCCAGAAAATTCTTAGTAACCAATCATTGCAACGATGTCAATATTCATTCATCGAAATTTAAATTTCAAATATACAAACATCTGACCGCATTGTACAGCTGTTATAACGTACCAATACCGCATCGTACAGCTGTTATAACGTACCAATACCGCACCTCACAGCTGTTATAACGTACCAATACCGCACCTCACAGCTGTTATAACGTACCAATGCCGCACCTCACAGCTGTTATAACGTACCAATACGACACCTCACAGCTGTTATAACGTACCAGTACCGCACCTCACAGCTGTTATAACGTACCAATACCGCACCTCACAGCTGTTATAACGTACCAATACCGCACCTCACAGCTGTTATAACGTACCAATACCGCACCTCACAGCTGTTATAACGTACCAATACCGCTATGAACAAAACGGAGCATTAACCGACTATTAAGTCGTAAACATAGAGCCAGTTTAGTTGTTATTTTCCAGGGATTTACTTAAATCGGCTGGCAACTGAGAGAATAAAATCTATTGAAATCTTCACTATGAGGTTAGATCTCAACTCCACTATAATTTTGAATTTTTTATACATGCTAAAAATAGACCTACACCAGCATAGGGTAACATGAGTCCCCGATTTACTCTGACGAGTCGCCCACTCGGTCTCTTTTTCCCCCTAATGCACGGGAAATGCGAAGGCCGACTCGGATCAAAAGGCAAGGCCTCAAATAATGTTTCCGCCAACCAGGCCGTCAAGATACTTCTTTGCAATACTTCTTCCGGAACTGTAGGGTACATCACGGGCAAGAGATCCATCCAAGAGTATCTTGCCTTATGTTAGCATACCAGTGGTCGGGTTATGCGTAGCGAAGTGACTTATAACAAGAGACGTGGCTCGAAGAAGCAAAGTTCGCCCGTGTGGACCGTAGTAGCTGTTGAGGACGTCAAACATTCGTCGCCGTCGCAAGAAGAACGGCGATGACTGAGCGAAAATTCAAATGTTATTAGGTGCCCTATCAACGGTGGTTAGGGGTTAAATAATGTCATTTGTATTTCCTTGTTCGCTGATCATTAGACGTGGACCAGACAATTCCCGAAACAATCGAAGGATTTTGAATCACTTAAATCATTAGGTTTCGTTATGATAACATGATTAAGCCAGATCTGCATTTATCAACAGAATCAGCAAAAACTCCATATAATTTATCAGATCAGCTGTGTATGTATGAAGGTATGAGAGAATGTGCTTATATGAGCGGTGATTATAATATTTTTTTAATGTGAATAGTTTGGACTGAACGGATTTCGAGGGCCTCATCAACTCAACCTAAGTTATAAGGTTGAGTTGATGAGGTTGATTAGGTTCTATGGTTGGGTTGATTTCTTTCTGAAATAACGTATACGGTTATTTCAGAGGGTAACATCAAAACTGGTATCTCGGACTGTTCTAGTAATGTAATCTTTCGGCACCTAACGTTTGAACCTTTGCCGCAGACAGTATTTGATTTGATACAATTTTCGATTACTTTGTCAAATTTAGCACAATGCGTGACTCAAAATAATCTTAAGACGTATCTATATACACTGCATCGTGTTCAACACTGGATACGAGAGGTTTCCTCATGACATCAGACGATGGTTCTCTCGGGCACTTTCTTTGAGGGATTCACTAATCAGACAACGGACGTTTGCAGGCACAGGATCAATAGGTCTTTGCAAGATTATTCTGGTGCCGCAGGAGCGGACGTTTGCAGGCACAGGATCAATAGACCTTTGCAGGATTATTCTGGTGCCGCAGGAGCGGACCTTTGCAGGCACAGGATCAATAGACCTTTGCAGGATTATTCTGGTGCCGCAGGAGCGGACCTTTGCAGGCACAGGATTAATTGGTCTTTGCAGGATTATTCTGGTGCCGCAGTAGCGGACCTTTGCAGGCACAGGATCAATAGATCTTTGCAGGATTATTCTGGTGCCGCAGAAGCGGACGTTTGTAGGCACAGGATCAATAGATCTTTGCAGGATTATTTTGGTGCCTCAGGAGCGGACGTTTGCAGGCACAGGATCAATTGATCTTTGCAGGATAATTCTGGTGCCGCAGGAGCGGACGTTTGCAGGCACAGGATCAATTGGTCTTTGCAGGATTATTCTGGTGCCGCAGGAGCGGACCTTTGCAGGCACAGAATCAATTGGTCTTTGCAGAATTATTCTGGTGCCGCAGGAGCGGACGTTTGCAGGCACAGGATCAATAGATCTTTGCAGGATTATTTTGGTGCCGCAGGAGCGGACGTTTTCAGGCACAGGATCAATTGTTCTTTGCAGGATTATTCTGGTGTCGCAAGAGCATAAATTTACATGTCAACCCGTTATGGATGTATTCGGGATGACGTCACGTAGTCTGGTCCAACCGCTGCCGGGGAGTTAAGAATTGCTTCGTAACCTACAGGAGAAGCAGCAAAACTTTTATGTGGAACAGAGGGTGGCCCAACTGCCTGTGGGGATATTGAAGCTGCGGCTATTTTAAAAGCTGACGTATCTCCAATGCACGCTTTACATGCGCAAGGGATCACTTATAAGCCTGATTTAACAGCTCGGTTTGATTGAACATCTCAGCGTGAAAAATGAAACCTTGTTTTGTTAACGGTATTGGAGACACAAAATATATTCGCATCTGGAAACTGCTGATGCATTTACGATGAAATCATTCGGCATGCACCAGCTGGCTGTGGGGTAACAAAAATAGTTTTGAATTTGTGATGCCACAATTATTACCAGGTGACAGCCTGCCCAGCTGTCCATAGAAGTGAAGAAGCTGGCGCCGATTGAAAAGATGGCGCTTCTTGAACACACCTCTACTTCCGAAAGCAATGTTGTGCATGTATAACTCGAGTCACTTCATATGATGACAGTTTATGAAGTTTGCAAAACGGACTGAACATCTTCAATTGAGAGGCGTGTAAACTGAAATACCACGAAAAGGATGTGAATTGGTCCAAATGTCCGGATCCAGGACTTGTTTTGCGTCTGAACTCCCTCTACCCCCATCAGGGTACTCATGCCCCACCAGCAAACGCATGCCTATACCTGGGTATGAAAGAAGTCGAAACCCTCCACGTCCTGCCCGTTGTCTCCTCTTAACACTTAACCTGCCACACGCGTCGTGGTGGCAGTTGGGCCTGCGCTCGCACGCACGTGCACACGCATGCTCTTCCCTCATATTTGTAGCAAGGTCGCCGCGCTGCAAAGGTTACAGTTTGTTTTGTCGCGCCACGGCAGGCTTCCTCAAGCACCAACTCCTATATGCTGGACAAAGTAAGAGTAACTAACTACATTCTCTGAGTAGTGCGGCCAACCTACGCTCGTAAATAAGGAAACAGTAACGGAAAATTGTAATGAGTTACTCTATTGACGCGTCTCTGCGTCCGGCGATGAGCGTAACGGCGCTGTGGACGCTACTTTCAAGCGGGAGCGGCGGCGGGATATGGAAACATTTTTTTGTTATCTGCATAAATGGGAGCTTGTTATGGCTGCGATGATGCGTTACGGTAGCTGTGTTACGGAAACTGTGTTACGGTAGCTGTTACTGGAGAGTGTTGCATACTAGAGGGGGGGAGGATGGAGTGCTAGTGACGAGCGGTGGAATGGGTCGTCATGTTTGTTTGAACTCGTTGACCAATGACAGACTCCACAAAAAAACTCATTTTCGTCCATAACCTAGTTTTTTTTTGTATATTTATGATTAGTTCAATGGGCCTCTCTCGCATATACTTTGATGCTGTACATTTGAACGCATTGTTTAAAGGAGTTAAAATGATGTTTTCGTATGACAAAAATTCTTCTTCTCTGTGTTTCAATACCACTATTGTGCAAAAAATACAAACAGCCACATCTGAGAGGAAATCGGAAGTGTTCTGGTACATTCTATCAATGGCGAGACGAAAAGAAGAAGAGATGGATAATATTGGAGGAGGCACGTTCTTAACTCCCGTTGCATATCTCGCAACGCTTCTTTGACTAAAATATTAGTGGTTGTTATAAACCACTAACATTCACCCAAATGACAATGCTATGAAAGAATTTCATATTGTCGTCTCAACTGTTCGATACTGTTCGTCTCAGCCCCTAATACCAAGAGAACATCCGTGCGCGATCAACTTGGTCGCAAGTATTTTATGGTTGTCCATCAAAGAGATTCCGGGGCCCATCCAGGATTCTTTGCAACGGTGGTCAGCAACGACCCTACGAAGTTGGCCCAAGAAATAAGCGCTATCGAACACAATCGAATTGTTGTTTTAGATAAGGGCATCAGGGATAACGTCAGAGACCCTAGACCAACTGATGATGAGGGAATCAGGAATAACGTCAGAGACCCTAGACCAACTGCTGATGTGGGTCTCAGGGATAACGTCAGAGACCCTAGACCAACTGATGATGAGGGAATCAGGAATAACGTCAGAGACCCTAGACCAACTGCTGATGTGGGTCTCAGGGATAACGTCAGAGACCCTAGACCAACTGCCGATGAAGGAATCAGGGATACCGTCAGAGACCCTAGACCAACTGCTGATGTGGGTCTCAGGGATAACGTCAGAGACCCTAGACCAACTGCTGATGGGGGCATCAGGGATAAAGTCAGAGATCCTAGACCAACTGCTGATAGGGGAATCAGGGATAACGTCAGAGACCCTAGACCAACTGCTGATGAGGGAATCAGGGATAACGTCAGCGACCCTAGACCAACTGCTGGTAGGGGAATCAGGGATAACGTCAGAGACCCTAGACCAACTGCTGATGAAGGAATCAGGGATACCGTCAGAGACCCTAGACCAACTGCTGATGGAAGTGTGGAATTGCTTTGCCGTCAAAATCAACACGGCGCAGCTTTACCAGCTTCCCGTGGGAGTATGGAAGGCAGCTACTTTCAAAAGTTGGTGCACCCCCTCTCTCCCTTGGTGCGCTGCTAGTGTGATATTGAGCTTGGCAATTTAAAGAAGAGTGAAATCCATTACCCAGCAAAGCACTTTAAACAGAACCCCATTGCGACAGCAGGCCGCTCACAAGATGCTAGCCTTTTATGCCTTTAGAAACCACTGTGTAAATACCATCCAGTTCACGATTGCATAGACCTAAAGCCTGGCTCACAAGCGGCATATGCCATAATACTGTATCTAAATACAGTTCTAAGCACAGAGTCCATTTTTTTCGAGATGGATTTGTACCACGTGATTTAAAAAAAGTGTCTGGGTACAGCACTTTTCAATGGTTTTCCTTGACACCTTTTAGGCCACCGCATCTTTTAGGGTCACGAGTGGTCTGTTTTCCCCAAAGTTCGCCGAGCCAACCTTTCCACCTCGTGACATGAGGTATCATGCATACAAGGAGGTGTGACATTCCAGCCCGTGAAGCACCAATGATAAAAAGAGGTAGGTTAAGGTTTTCAAACCTTTAACATTGCCTAATATGGATGACGGTTGCATTGCCTAACTCGATTTGGGGGAAACTGACCTGAGCCTAAAGCAGTGACCTTCTTGTTATATGTATATATTTATATATGTGTAAATGTAACAAAATTGGCATAAATAA
>SDVV010045404.1:0-10069 GCA_016164225.1 Gammarus roeselii
CAGTGAAAACTGTGGGCCCTGCTGCTGACGACGGTTCCTCGGTACATTCGGGACCCAGAGTGTAAGTTGAGGGGCTACGGGCCGGACCCTTTAGCACAAAAGGGCTAAGTTGTGTGAATGTGAGCGTGTGAGGGTGTGAGGTGCGCCTTGCCGTCGGCCACCCCCCTTTCTGGGGGATGCGGCCTAGTGTCTGTATCTGTATCTGTATATATAGATATATATATAGTGCTGATTTAGCCTAGGGTGAGCAAACAGATTAGCTACGTAGCTATACAGAATTAGCCACAAAACAAATTTATTGATCTAACCTGTGTGGCCTCAAAGCAGGACTGGAGGCACAAATGCCACAGCATTCCAGAAATGAGAAATTATGGCAAAATAATGAGGCAAAAAAATCTAAAAACTTGTGCTTCAGGCAACTTGACTGTACAGCAATTCAGTTAGTCAGAATAAATATGCACAGCTAATTATATAAGCTACTTTATAAGGATTAAACATCATCAGGCAAGTTGAAATCTAAAGAATCATCACACATCAGATCAGCATGGGCTTGCTTTTAGTGAGTGATATATTGATTGCACAATCCCAGCAGGCAAACCATTCCACGCCTACACATCTCACATTGAAGGACCTACTGCAGACATCAGAAGAGCAAGGAGGAAATGCCAGCTCAAGCAAATGACCTCCAGTACCAACTCTCAAAGATAATAAACACAGTTAGCAAATCCTCTGCTTTGCCCTGCTAAGCTTTGCAGTATTTGATTAAGTTGGACCTCAGAAGCAGACTCTTGACAGGAAACAAATCCAGTCTCCTCAAAAAATTACGTAGTCTACCAGAAAGTTCATCAAAGTGTCTGGCCCATCTTCTCTTAATAGATTCAAGCAGACTGTAGCCCTCACAATATCCCGAGTTCTAGATGCAGGATGCATAGCAAATCAATAGCCAAGTGAACAGATATGCCAAACACATAAGGACAGGGAGGTTGAGACCATTCATCCTCTTGTAGCATGGTTCCCTAGGGAGACATTGACCTGGTTGGCAGTGTCTTAGAGATCTGGCTGTCTCTTGGTTACGAGAGCCCTTGCGTAACTTGGTCATTTTGCCAGCCAGCCAGAGTACTTTCAGTATAGCTACACAACTGTTATCAAAATTGGTTTATAAGTGTGAATGCATCCCTTCAGGCATTTAGTCCATATTGAACCCTGACACTCATCTTGATCAGATTCTAATTATTCAAGCTTTTGAATAATCATGTTTAATTGTGTTCATAACATTTTAGCATGCTCTTATATGCAATCTTTTTGTCATGTCTTACAGCACAATACTCCATCTTGCCAAGTTTACTCCTTCGAGGCTTTGACGAGCTCAGAACAACAGTTTCAGCGCAAATTTGGACCTTCATTGAGCTCAGACCTCTAGTTTGGAAACAAATATGATCCATCGCGCACAGAAGACACTTTTCAATAAATAATTGAGGACCGCTCCTTGCATGATGAGTGAAAGACAAAAATCTGGGAATCATACTTTCTATATAAAAACACTGCTGACTGTATAGTAAGTCACACACCTCACTTTTTGCCGACGTGAAAAAGTTAATTTCTTGCGGCAGATGGTCTGGCATTGCAGTGCGTGGTGCGCTGAAAATTAAGTACCTTGAACATGAGCGGTAGAATAATACACAATATTGTGGGTAAACGTGCGCCATCATAGCAATAACGCATCTGCTGTCCAGTAGTTATTTTGAAAGGGCTTAGAACCGGAAGCTAACAGCATCGTCAATATATGCAAGCTGGTACTCCCGCACCCCTACTCCAGAGGTAGCTATTTTATCAACACTTATATGCCCATCTCTATTTTACTCCTAGTATTTGATGAACAAACAAATACTAGGAGTAAAATAACTCGGGGGCAGATAAGTGAGTTTGCCATGAGGTCTTGGAATGTCCATGACGTTCTGGCGGGGCTAAATGTTAGTTCAGCAATGGACATGGATGGACTCCACCCTACGTTGCTGAAGGAGTGTGCTGTGCAATCGACACAACTTCTCTTTATAATTTTAAACCTTCCTCTGCAGAATGGAATGTTCCCTGATGAATGGAAGAGTTCATTGGTGATTCCAATTTTTAAAAGTAAATCTAGATATGATCCCCTCAACTATTGTCCAGTTAGCCTTATCTCTGTTAGCTGCAAATTGATGAAGAGGATTGTTGCTGCTGAGCTGGTAGACTATTTTAAGTCTTACCAGCTCCTTTTTGCCAGACAGTTTTGATTAAGGAAGGATAGATAAACAGAGGATCAGATGTTGCTGGTCTATTCCGATGTAGTTAAGGCTGTTGATGCTGGTTTGGTGGTAGATATGACCATGCTTGATTTTTCAAAGGCATATGATGTTGTTTCCCATCCCATTTTGCTTCTGAAGTTGCAGGCACTTGGAGTTTCTGAGGTTGTGTTGAGGTGGATTGGTAGTTTTCTTCATTCTCGAATAATGTGTGTTGGCCTTGATGGAGTGAATAGTGAGCCAAGGGATGTTCTGAATTAGGTTCCACAGGGTTCAGTCTTGGGTCAAGTCCTCTTTCTCATAAATGTTAATTTTTTGATGAATGGCCTTGTATCTAAGTTTGGCGCATTTGCTGATGATTATAAAATTTATAAGTCTTTTCAATGTCATGATGTTGTTGGTGGTGTGTCTGCTTTGCAGGGAGACCTTGACAAAATATTCCAGACTGCATCTACATGGAATTTGTCATTGAACCCAGCAAGTGTGTTGTTTTACGTTTCAGAAGACGTTTAGCTGGTTGGATTGGTCCCGGCGCAGAGGCTATTAACACTCTTGGGGGTGCTTGTTTGGAGTTGTCCAAGTTCATTGCCATTTGGGAGTTCATGTGGATGTTGGTCTCAAGTTCCATTGCCATGTCAGAGAAGTTGTGAGACGAGCTGCTGGTCTTTGTAGTGATTTGCTTAGGGGGACAGTTCATAGAAGCTCAAATTTTATGGTCACACTCTTCGTGGCACATGTCAGGCCCATTCTTGATTACTGCAGCTGTGTGTGGAATCTTGGTTATGTCCAGGATGTGAAGTTGCTTGAGTCTGTTCAAAGGAGGTGGACCAAACAGGTGCATGGTCTGTTTGAGATGTCCTACTATGACCGGCTGATAACTCTTAATTTGTTCTCAATCAAGGGCAGGTTACTGAGAAGTGACCTCAAAGTATTGGAGAATTCAGTGTTGTGACACGGAGGGTTTTAATTTGTCCATTCTGTTCTGAAGGTTGCTCGATGGTAGGACGCGGGGACATCAGCACAAACTCTTGATGCCCCGCTGCTTGGTGACTGTGGCAGGGAGGTTTTTTAATGTTGGATGCATTAGGGTATGGAATGAGCTGCCTGCTGCTGTTGTCAACACGCATTTATGATTCACTTGCATCCTTGCACGACCACTAGACCAAAGGACCACCACATGACAGAGGCAACCTCACATATCAAAATAATTTTTCTAACTCAAACAGCAGTGATTCAGTGGAACGTAGCAGGAGTAAGGACCAACTACTGTGCCTTTTAGTAAGAAATCTTTTGCGATTGGCTGGTTGAACTAATTACCTTTTCTTATTGGAAGTATGTAGTCTGTCGGAGCCTTGGCCATTTGTTGTTTGATCGCTGTTGGCCAAGTTGGCTTTGATTTCATTCCTTTGCAGTAAATTTCAAATTTTCTCACGCAAAAAACTAACAATTTTCCCCGCATTAAAGCATACATTTGATCATTGGCATGATATTCAAACGCAATCGACATACGGCAGAGCTGACATCAGAATCTTCATTGCACAAAGCCTGCAGTGAATATTACATGGAAAATTTCTTTTATAGTTTTAAATGAATAACTGCTACAGCTCTATCCAGACCCCAAGATCACCTTTTCTTTTGTTTACTGTCACATTTGAATATAGTTTCTGGGTGTTAATATTCTCTCAACTAGTCCTAATGTTAACGGGAAAGCATTAGATGACCTTATTCTCACATTACACGAGTAAACAAAAGATCAGCTAATTGCCGGGCTGGCGATCCAACATTATTTATTCAAAGTAGAAATAAATTGCATATTTCACCACAGGACATCAATTGAGGCCTTCATTGGTCCCAGATTGCACAATTGGGCACAGAGTTGAGAACATTACATGCTTTTTCATCACTGAATACGGGGTTGAGAACATTACGTGTGTTTTTATCCCTAAATGCTAAATTCAAACCAGCCGTGAGCCTCAAAAGGCAATATCGGCAGATCAAGACCTTTGCGTTTGCTTGCACAGACATGCGCTAAGGTTGATTGATACTGGCAAACGTACATAGAGCGGAGACCTAGATGTGAGTACACTGCGCAGTGGACTGTAGAAATACATGTGCGTGAAGTGAGGGGTGACCGCACATAGATGCAAACATCTTTCATAAATCAGGCGCCCTATAAACCAGAACGTAACGTCTAGGTAACACTCTTTCTTTTGGTAGGGTAAGTATGCAGATATCGGATGATTTTGACGTGCCTCACTCAAAGCCCTTAAGCGCAGCATTAACGCAGAATAAACGCAACTCCATGGTCACGTCAGAAGTATCAAATGATCCCGGATGATTTCCGATCCTTTAAAGTAGTTTTCAACATTCTATCATCAACCAAAAATAGGTTATTTATGAAAAACCGTGCGGCAAGCTAAGGCCCCCAATTGGGGGTGACTTCCCGGACTGTACGGGGTGACTTCCTGCACCCCCCATTTATCAATAATTGAAACGCAAATTGAAATTTTTTGAGTACTTATTGAAAGAACATGCCTTTATTAGTATATATCAGTTGCTTAAAATAAAATGTGAAGTAAAATTTTATGTTTGTGACAGGTGTTTTTGATGCTCGTTTTTTGCTGCCGTCATACCTGGTGTCAAAGGATTTTTTTCCCAATTTCGTTGCATGAAACGAAGTTTTTCTTCAATAATTGCAATCTAACTTTACTGGAAGTCATTCCTCCTCATCCTTAACTAATTATGACCCTAAAGTATCACTAAATGAGCAAATATTACATAAAACAATAATTTTATTAATACCATAAATCATGTAAAAAATGTATTTCATCAATTCTATAGCAAAATTATTGCATTAACATGAATACAAGTCATGCTAGGTAAGGTATTGCTATCTTGATTTGAAAATGTGATAAAAAATATCCTTCCTGGAAATTAAACATAAGTTAACACTTAGGCCTAGACTCGTCACCATGTGTTATAAACATCAGGTCGATATAAAATTAGTTATGCATTTGAAATTAGCTGTGGTGTCATTATTGTGGGTCATTAACTTCCAGATGTCATATGTGCAAAAAATTGTATCCAACTACTTATCATTGAAGAAAAACAGAGATATTTAATAACAAAATAGGTGCGGGGAATCACCACCGATCGTTTCCTAACCTGGGGCAACTCCCCGCAGTTGTATATTTGTATAGACCTACAAAATTTTACATTTCTTTCCAAAATCCTTCCTATGCAACAAACTACATCATATTCCAAGTATCGCCACCAAATTTGGTCCTAATCCAATGAGAACTCTAGACACAGCATTAAAGTGCGCTGAACGCTATTCTTTCCAAACAAAAATTATCAGGGACCTGAAAAACACACCTTCACTTTGGCAATTTTTCATAAATTCTGTGTGCGTATCGAATTTCTATAAGTAGCTGATACTTACTAACAAAGACTGCTCTTTCAAACCCTGTAGTCAAATAGTGACATTTCTGACGTCTTGGTGCCCAAAAGGGAGGTGCGGGAAGTCACCACGTGTTTCCGACCATGGGGAGTCACTCCGGTCGACGCTATCTGGTAATATAGAGCCATTTTTCAATGTTTCTCAACATCCAGTAACTGCAGAATTACCCTAGCCCTAGTTATACAAATTACAATTAACAATCATTGTCAGTTCTTATTAAAAATTGCCATCACTAACAACACCATTCATGTATCTCCTGACCATACGGCTGACGACGGTAATGCGTAATTTTGCACATCCACTTCGCTGGTTGTTACACGAATGTTGCAACAAACCTGTTCACAAAAGCATGTGACGTCAGTGTTTCTTTTCATCTACTGCCAATAAGCATGGAGGTTAAATTGTTGTTCAAACCGTGCATTTACTTTTAATATTTAAGTTCAGTTATTGTTCTATTCAAACAGAACACCAATGCACTTCTTGACTTTATTACGCATTGTATTGTGAAATCTATAATTTTATTATTTCCCGCTAAAATAGGCAATATTGTTTTTTCTTCTTTTCTCTGACAGGTGTCAATCCACAGCAAGCTCTCAAAGCAAATTACTTGTTCTGCAGCAATTGGGAATTGTAGAGTTGGTTGGAATTGATATGCTTTGAAGGAAAATGCTTGCTTGAAATTTTAGCGCAACAAATAGTTTAAAGATTTGTTCACGCGGAATGTTCTGTCTGCCTGCACATGAGATGAATCTTGCACATGAGATGAATCTTGAGACGTGCACTTCCTCTCAAGATTCCATGAGAGCATGAATTCTTTCTTATTAAATGTTTGTGTGCGCTGCCCATCAAATTGTGCAAGCTGGCGTTAGCCAATTACAATTCCATTTGAATTTTTAAAACCTTGAACTTTCTAGGATACACAATAGAATAAATTGGAACATGTGTGAATATGACGGTAGTGGAATATGAACTTGAGAGCGGATCTACAAAAATGAACAGGTAGTGGGTCATCATTATTATGCCCTAGCTATATTAAACACAGGACAACAACAAACAGTTTGCTTTCAGGACAAGGACAACTCCACGAGTCTGCTGCTGAACCAGGACAACAACTTCAGTTTCCCCACCAGACAAGGAGGACGGCCTAGTATAGTATTTCTGTTATGACAACAACTCCATCATGGAGGCTGATCTCGGACGACGGTAAGGAGGCAGAATACAGACTGGCTCACCTACAGCCGTTCTTATCTGTGTCTTCCTCAACGGCATAAACAAAACTCATACATCAGAGTTCTTCGAAAATATTTCCCAGGCATTCATGGATTGCCCTTACATAAAAAAAAATACAGGGGCTTTCTCATACTTCCTGTTCACCCCATACCTTACAACACCCTGTAATAACTCTGATAAGCCATAATGATTATTCCTAATTTTAACTGGTAATAACAAAGTTTGAGTATATGAGACAATTCTAATTTTAAAAATCTGTAAGAATTGTCACTTTAAATAATCTAATTTTATCAGGACTATACTTGTTTGACAAAACTTACAACTTGACTCAAATTAGTGCTCATGTCCCACACAAGTAATTCAACATACCTGTCAAGGCAAAACATTCTTCTTTCCAATATTTTGAATCATAAATGCGTGTTCTAATGATTTTTTCGACCAGGTATTGTGGATTTGTACCGTGGATAGAACTAGCATCTTTAACAGTTCGATTTGCCATCGGAAAATATTTATGCAGTAAACAAAAATTCCCGATATCTCATAGAATGATGTCGATCGTAAAATTCCCTTTTATTTAGTCAGAACATCAATTCATTTTGTGTGACGACACCCAGAAGCACATATCTGGCGCTCCTGATGAGTCTAACTGACTAGTTTCTGTCTACCCACAGGACCAAGAGATATACCCTGAAAAAAAAGAATTTTACCCTACATAGCAACTAAGACGTTTTGCCTAATGTTTTTTCGTGTTCAAGGGCGTCATCAACTCTCCAAAATTGTGTTGCCTTGTGCTAAACTGGTTTGTGTTTGAAAAGGTCATACGGCAAAATTCCCTGACTTCCCCTTAATGAGCTATTTTTCGTTACCTCAAAAATACAGAATCATCAAAGCTAATGTGGGGGTGAACATCAAAACCCCGAAAATGCGACGTGATCAATTTAATCATGTCTGAATGAATAAGCCTATTCATGAGTTCAAATGTTATTATGTACGACAATTATTTTTATTTAGTATAACGCACTAATAAGCATCGTATGTTTTTGTTCGCTGTTCCGTTCAGCAGCAGACGAGAAATATTTAGCCCACTGTTGTTGTGTTGCCGTTTCGAATTCAAAGTTGAATTAATCAACTTTGTGATGCGAGGGAAACTGTTCACGGCGAACGAAGAAAACATAAGGCGAAACGCTTCTGCACTGCTGATGCAATATGACATCAATAGGTATAATAGCTGTGACGACACCATTTCCTGACTCCCCGTGAGCTCTGTCCACTTCGCATTTTTACCTGCTCATAGTTAGATGTGAATGAGTTGAGCTCTTATCTTGGGTCCATTTTATTCAGCATTGAGTTCGGAAAGACAAGCAGGTATATAACTGAAATGGGTTTGCGTGTTATTGTATAGGGGTGTTGTGTCCCCATTGGGGAAAAACACACATTTCCTCAATGCAGACCGAGCAATCCACTGATTGACTGTGCCGACATAAAATTTGATAACAAGGAGACAATGGATGGATTCAATGCACACCTTGTTCCTATTCTATCAGAAATTCATGATAGGCTTCTGCGAATGAGTTAAAGAGTGATAAAAAATAACTGAATGAACTGTCTGATGCATGAAACAGTGTATTTCAATTGCTGATCGACGTTAGCTTGAAATAAATAGACCAAGTAAATGCAATGTCTCGAGGGAAATGAACAGGCAAAAGAATTAAATTATGATGTAACGACGCTGTATTTTACTGAAATCTTTATGAAAAGCCTCGAGGGGGTGAATTTGCAGTTGCTGTGAGAATTGCCAAATACCGTTTTCGTAAAGAACTTACGATTCTGGATGTAAAGGAATAACAATTGCATGCGCCGTCACTTCTCACCAAGTTTCGTGTAGGTAAATGCTAGGATTTTTGAAAATGTATTTAGCCACTGAAGCATAAGAAGCAATCTTTTCCACTCACTGTAACAGGAGTTACGAGCAAGATTAACATTGTCACAGTCTAGGGAAGCCATCTCCGTATATTGCAGGGCACCGTTGACATTATTCCTCTTGCTAACACAACAATCAGTGTGGCCGAGCTTACAACCATTGTTAGGGGAATAATAAACAACAAGGTAGATGGAAACGATTTCATCCAATGAGAAGTGTGTAAGCAGTCCTCTCAGACATTGAAGGGTAAGGGCTTGTGCAGTTGAGTTCCGTTTATAAATATGAATTACATCTAACATTAAAATATTATGGTTTTACACCATTGTATTAACCCCATTGGAAACTGTGCCGCAGGAAGCAGTTTTCCCTGGTGGCAGAAGTTTCTCTGCACGCCACTTGCACATAACGCTGTGGTGACTTCAACTCAAAGCCTTGGCGCTCACCGCCCCCAATCAATCAGCAACTCGGATTTGGGGCAGCTACCAATCAGCAACTCGTGTGCGTGGCGAGTCGTATGAGTGCTAAGTCCGGAATGAAACGGAGAGTTTTTGTATTGGGTATTACATCGAATTACGCTGAATGTATCTCCTTGTTAATATGTTTTGGTGGAAACAGCAACATCAAATAAGTTAGGCACCACGGCAGCGGCTCGCACTGTCCGGCCTGTAGCTAATCACGACATGGCATTTTCCAGAGCTCTGTCCTAAATTTCCCCTCGTGCTGCCTAGCACTGGCTGCATGGCTGATTCGACATCCTTGTGATGCAACTAGCAGGTAAGCCTTAGGTCTAGCGCACCCAGCGCTTCTGTGTTACTGTATATAGTGTTCGACCAGTGCACGGTCGTCTCTCATTTAGAATTTGTGTTTCTATCCCGTCATTCAGGGAGTCTTTATGTCGTGATTTTGGCAGTAGAAAACCGAGCAAATATAACGTCCCAGGTTGGAATGAACGAGCACGAGAACTGAATTATGCTGTACGAGACGCCGTATTTAATTGGAATATTGCTGGAAGGCCTCGGGGAGGTCAACTTGCGGTAGCAATGAGGATAGCAAAGTCACGGTTTCGTAGAGAACTCGCGTTTTTGAGAGAGAACGAGCAACAGTTGCGTGCGCAGGCTCTTCTAGCAAAATTGCGAGAAGGTAAATGTAAAGATTTCTGGAAAGAAATTCGGTCACTTA
>SDVV010045405.1:0-10069 GCA_016164225.1 Gammarus roeselii
TTCAACCGCGAGGAACCCACCAACCAACCACCAAATCATAATAAATATAAAAATAAATAAAAAATGAAAAAGATTTATATATTATACACATAAAATATATAGAATGAAATCCAGGCGTGAATTTATAAAGATACAAACACTTAAAACATTGAAACAATGGTAAATCAGTCATGGAAAATACTGATAAGACAAAGAACAGCTAAGAGTATCCTCACCTGACGAACATTCCAGAGGCGTACTGAACTTTTTGCCTCGAGGAGTAAACAGTAATTGAGCAAATATACCCAATTCATTGGTCAAAAAGATAAAAAGTATACATAAATACTATGAATAATAAAAAGATAAGCCTTCAAACCACTAAATAATCCCAAATCCACGCAGTAGAGAACCAAATGAGTCAATTATACCCTAACCTTAAGTAATACTATAAACATGTAATAAATACGAACAAATAAATAGTCATCAAGCCAACTATCAATAAATTATGTAAACACTATAAAGATAACTTTCCAAAACATAAAAGATTCCCAACTTCATTCGAAAAGCTGATGCCGAAAGCCTTCATTCCCCCGCCCGTCTGCTCCTTCCGCCCCCTCCCCACCGCTATTTATCCCTATCTAATTCTTTCACAGGGCCGTTTCAGTCCTAAATTAACTACTTACGTGACATGATCTGTTTGGTTTCCTAGGAGAGTGAGACTACATATTTACATCAATTATATCCCAACAAGTATCCTGATACAAGTGACCTCAAATACTGTGTGCCATCGCAGATACCCTTTTTCATGCATGACATGCCATCCACTTGGGGCACTTGGTATGCTTTATAGAGTTGATACCCTCCATATTTACATGGATTACATCATAATAAGTATTTAAATAAAAATGACATATTTACATGGGTTACGTCCTAACAAGTACTCAAATAAGAGTCACATTTTTACACGGGTTACATCACAACTAGTATTCAAATATTAGGGACGTAATCGCTGATATTTGTTTCTAGATTCAGTGGGGCGGAGCAATCCTTTCTATAGACAAACGAAAAAATATCTTCGCATGACCTTTAGTTATTACCCAACAGTTACACAGATTCCCCATTAACAATGATCGTGTGTTCTCAACACGTCGTTAGCAAACATGAGATAAATGCGTGATGTAAATCAGTAGCACCGCAACAAGAGTGCAGTTCACATCGTCATGGTTGGAGCAACCGCACCGAGGACAGGACGGCTTCAGTGCCCCGCTGTTTTAGAGTCGCCATTCATGAGAGGTCACGACTTCAAGCCTGATGATATAAAGTAACAGAGTTACGGTACAACTCCTTCCTCATGATGTCGTTCAGACGAGAAGAGACAACTGAAGGGGGTTGTTTGCTAACAGGAACCAAACGCACTGTAGTACGCAATCAAACGCACTGTAGTACGCAATCAAACGCACTGTGGTACGCAACAGTCTCCCTCATGCCCGGCAAAGAAGACATTTGGAAAGTGTTTGATACAAGCAAAGCAAAAATATCTAAAGTATATTTTTTTCGCGGGACAATTTTTGTGGACAAGAAGTGTATCAATGTGATTGCTTCTATCAAATCTTGATGTTTTGAGGACTCCCTATCTATTTGAGAGCTTCCAGGTGATAAGCAGACAGCAAGACTGCAGCGATCAGCAGACCACTACCAAAGATTCATAGGAGTGCACGTGGTTTCATCATGGTGATCCTAAGTGTCTATATTTACAAATGCGCCCGAAACAAGGAAAAAATAATATTCAACCGGGAAACTTTGTTTCAACAGTGAGAGCAACGGATACCATGTGATAACCCGCCTTTGGTTTAGATATGAAGGTGATCTCACAAAGCCATTATAAACGGTGAAGATATGTAGATGACAACAAAAATTTCCTACCTTCAAAGAAGATGTGAAGTTAACATTATCTACAATTTCGGTTGAAGCGGCATGCAGGCTCGTCAAGATCAGTGTAACACGCATGATCTTCGTAAACAATTAGGCTTGTTTATAGACATATTGGTGTTTAAAGTCATTTAAGTGAATTTATAGTGCATATACCACAGATTTCAATAGTCGAACTGATATTTTAAACTTGGTTTATTTTAATTTATGGCTCATTTAGCACAGATTCCAGTAATTCAATTGATAATTTGTTATGATAAATATTTTCATTTTAGTTACTGTTTACAAGTGTTTACTAGTGTAGGAAGACAACAACAGGTCTATTGGCCCAAATAAGGTTGCCTTTTGATAACAAGAGGATTAGTTTTGGAGTAGAACGTCTTGGAGGCCTATTGGCCCAAACTAGGTTGCCTTTTGATAGCAAGAGGTTGTGAAGTAGAACGTCTAAAAGAGCTTCGTGTGCCATTTCTGTTTTTTTATAACAACAGGAAATGGAACGGCTTAGTTATTTATCGTCGATTTATGTAGAACTTATCGTGCCGCAACTTAAACGTTTCGATTGTATTGCTGTTTACAACCTCCGCTGGAAGTTTGTTCCATTCTTCGACAACTCTATACGTGAAAAAATTGCGCGTGATGTCGAGTGAGAAACGTTTCCCAACGATTTTGCATCCATTTTTCCTAGTCACTCCGTTTGTATCTAGAGTGAAAAGGCTCCCTCGGTCGACGTTTTACTTACCCTTCATAATCTTCCACACTTCTATGCTGTCGCCTCTGACTCGACGTTTCTCTAGCGAATAAAGATTGAGTTCACAAAGCCTGTTCTCGTACGATTTATTCCGCAGCAAGGGGATGAGTTTGGTAGCTCTACGTTGAACATTCTCAAGTTTTATAACGTCTTTCCTAAGGAATGGAGACCAGAATTGAACGGCATACTCGAGATGCGGTCTAACAAATGCATTAAATAACTTGAGTATACTGTGTTGGTTTGTACGAGATAGTGCGGGATATCATACCTAGCATTTTGTTGCCTTTCTTGGCAGCATCTTTACATTGCTTGCTGCTTTTTAGGGCGTTACTAATGATGAAATCTAAATCTCTCTTTTCGTTGACGGGAATGAGTTTCTTTCCAGACATCGAATATTCGTGTTTGGGGTTATGATGAACTATGTGCATAACTTTGCATTAGTCTACATTAAATTTCATGTGCCACTTTTCTGACCAATCAAGAATTTTGTTCAAATCTAGTTGGATCTGCTGACACTCTAGTTCAGTTTATACTTTTCTTCCGATCTTAGTATCGTCTGCAAACTTGCTAATGTTTGAGAGTACGTTCCTACGTGGCCCTAAAACGGATCCTTGAGGCACGCCGCTTGAAACATTACCTCAGGGGAAGGAAGCTCCGTTAAGTGATGCTGGTTTTTGCCGCATGTAAAAAGAATCTTCAGTAGCCAGTAAATGACCAGCAATTAGTAATGTTTGCTTCACTTGTAGAAAGTATTTCATTCACGAATGAGAAACAATGTCTATAAACTTGAATTAAACACAAAAATGGCATTTTATGCCCGGTTTGAGGAACCAAAAATTTGAGCTTCCTCTGGATGGTAGAGTTTTAATAATCTTGACCTGTGAGAGCAGCCATACCAGATATACACGACCCGGATCACGTTGCAGGAACACAGATATTTACGAGGATCTTCATGTCGCAATACTCTTCCGCTTGAGCAGCACGATGAAGAGACCTTGAACGTACAGTACACACATTGGCAAACATTTATGGGGACGATACATTGTTTACATTCTATGTTTTGAGACGAGTTCACAGTTGAATCAGTTCTTGCTTGGATGTTAGGCTGCACAAGCGGCAGACTCTGAGGAAAAATTGTGCCGACTTGCGTCTGAGTTTGGGAGGGTGTGCACGAAGAGAAAGCCGAGCATTATTTTGGGTATATATTAATGAAGGAAATAAATTGTTTTACTAATACAAATGCGAGTAGAATGATGGTAATCCTCTATTAGGATAAATGGTGTTGCGAGTACACCGTATGTTTAAATGATGACGAAGTTGTTACTATGCTCTGATGTCTGATGTCTGTGTTACTTGCTCTGATGTCGTTTTCATATTCAACACTACACATCATAAATTATTGATAGTTGAAACTCAGAAAAAAAAAAACGAAATAATTCAAACAAACCCAGAAAATGGACATCAAATGCTCTGGGCATTTCTGTTTCTCTGCGTCCGGAACGCATTTTCCAATATGTTTGGCGTACCCGTAGTTCATTTTTATTCTGACCTGAATGGTGGGTTGTTGAGTACGAAATGATAATCATTGATCTAATACCATATCTGACTTTTTATCTCATTCAATATAACTCGCTTTTATGCTGCTCGGCAACTAATTCACTTGTAATTAGCAGCTGATCATAGGTTTCCATCCAGTACTAAACTCTCACTCTCAGTTAACCAAAGATACATCATAAAGGTCAGGATTATTTCAATACTGTCAGGTCACAACACTTATTGATGTGTTGTTCAGTACTAGCCAGCTAGTTTGATGTGTTGTTTAGTAGTAGCCAGCTAGTTTGATGTGTTGTTCAGTACTTGCCAGCTAGTTTGATGTGTTGTTTAGTAGTAGCCAGCTAGTTCCCTCTTATTCCTGTGGTTCGCTTCATCGTCTCCGGGCCTTAAGTCCAGCGAGCTTCATGGACCTCGACGTCGCACTTGAGTCTGCCGGCTCTTTTGGGCTGTTCCAGGTGAAGTTGATCACGGTGTTCTACGTGGCTGTTATTTTCTGCGCCATGCCTGTGCAACAAGATGTCTTCGTGGCCTACACGCCTCAGTACAGGTAAGGCATCTATTTGTTCACATGATAATATGTGTTTAATTATATACAGAACACTAGATGTAATACGAAAAATCTCAGTCGTAAACTCAAAAGAATGGTGAACAGGAAACGGGTGATGCAAGGTCCAGAGATGCCGTTTGATCAATACAATCAATGGTATTGCGCCATGAGACATATCAACTCAAGATCAACAGAATCCACAACATAGTAAAATTGATTGAATGCAAAAATGAGATGGAACTGGATACATTTGTCTTTGCTTCCTTTTTTTGTAATGCATGGCCGGTGACTTCCGTATTGGTGATATGCTATTGACTGAGACTATCAAATGTTATGGGTGGTGGTACAAAGAGTTTTTGTGGCGTCACACGTCCATGCAGACGATTCTTTGCTTCTACCATATGACTCATATGGTCCATGAGACGATGCATGAAACAAATCTAAGTGGAAACGGGAGGCAACCGAAAGCAAAAACAAACTGGTACTGTTCAAGATAGTTTCAATTTGTGTTGTAGCAATCATGTCTTCGCAACGTATCTTTCCAATAATTTTCAACTCATTGACTTTTGCATTCGTTTGAGGCAATTTCAATATTGTTTTTTGTCCCCGACCATGTCATTATTCGGCTTAGCAAATTTCTTGCAATTATTCCCTAGTGAATGTACAATATTTAAATTTAAAACAGAAGAATGGTCATTCATGAATGATTACTACGCTACAGGCATGTGGATGGCTGAGTTGTTCTTCGTGGGTTACTTTCGGCCTTCCACGATAGTCACGTCTAGCCTTTGTCCAATAGAGATGAAAATCCCAGAAATAAGCCAAAGTATAGGATGTAAGCCGGATCACTTATTTTTGAGTAGTTAACATGTAGAGAAAGTGGGTTAGATGCTGGATGGATAGCTGGTACCAAAATAACACATCTTCAGTATGTATTGGTAAGGATACCCGCCCTGAGCATCCTCTGGCGTTTCGTCAACGAAGTTGAATGCTCTGGTGAAATCATCAGGTGTTGCATGGATAAAGCTGGCTCTGTGATGGACACCTGCTGTGGTCACGCGTTGGTTATTTGGGCCTCGCTTATAGCTTCTTGGCTTAATTACATCCATTATGCCTCCCTCGACTGTCCTGTCTCCTGGGTTAGCGTTGTCAGCAATGGTTTTGGCTGATAATGCATAATTTGAACTGCATTGGTCATATTCCCAGAGTCCGATCAGCAAAACCATCTCGTAGTCAAGCTGCATGATTTTTGTAGACCAAAATATAATATATTCCATTCCTTGCCTCAAATGGCTCCCCTTTGTGCCGTTGTTTTTGAGTGATTTGTCTCTTTAGACCACACTCCCATCCAAGTAAAATACAACATTCAATGAGATAAATAGGGAGCTTTCCGCTGGGCTGGAAACGGATTGCTGGGTGACAGTTTTTGTTGAAGATGAAACAGTATTTTGAAATGGAGCTAATTTTCATTTTATTTACCAAGGCTGAATGCCGAAAATGACTTACGAAATTGACAGGAAGTCGTTAGAAGATGTTCACTTACAATTTTATTGCTATTGAAATAAATTAAACCGTTTACAGGCTTCACTCCTGTAAAACACTCCCAACAATCCAAGAATGATCCCAAAATACGACCCGCGGAAATAACTCGTTGCCTTGAAATAAAGCATTTGCTATTTTCATTTGATGCAATTGGAAGACGTTATTGGACTCAGAATAAAATGTTCACAAAAAAAACAGAAGTGGCTGGCTCAAAAGCACGGGTTTATTCAATGATGCACGACTCCATCACATTTAGAGGGACAAATTGGTCGCGATGCTTGACGTTTGTCGTTTGGTAGCGACGCTTGTCGTTTATCGTTTGATCGGGACGCTTTTTGTTTGTCGTTTAGTCGAGCCGCTTTTCGTTTGTCGTTTGGTCGCCGTTTGTCGTTTGTCGTTTAGTTGCGACGCTTGTCGTTTGACGATTGGTCGTTACGCTGTCGTTCATGGTTGAGTTGCGACGCTTGTCGTTTATCGTTTGGTCGTGACTCTTGTTGCTTATTGCTTTGGTATATCGCCGAAGGAAGCGAGCTACTTCAAAACTAAGAGGCTCTTTCTCTAACCTCTATGTTGCAGATATTCGTCGTTTTAGGTCCGTTTGTCGGGCGGCTGCAACGGTTGCCCTATTAAATTGGAGCCACAAGTTTATCCGAATAAACATAAATTAATCAATCGACCACGCTAGGTCCTGCAAGATCTTGCGACGAGTGTTAGCTTGTGGAAAAAGTGTGAGTTTGTGAAAAAAAATTAATTAAGAAAACTTATTTCTTAGGTGCCGCATACCGTCATGTGACAAGGACGGTTCGACCTACGAAGGTTATTTCCTCAACTTCACGACACCATACGATGCTGACCTCGACCAATGGGAGTCGTGTTCGTACTTCACACCCGTCAATGCCTCGGACTCTTCAGGTACAGGCGACACGACCTACCGCGATGCTGATACAACACTTTCCCGACTGGATGAATCCTCCATGAATAAGTCTTGCTCCGCAGTGGGATTTGACAACACTTCTACTCGGCAGTGCGACAACGACTACGAGTACAGCACTGAAGTATTCTCGTCTTCTGCGACCATTGACGTGAGAGTGAAAACACTTTTGAACTCGAATTGCTAGGCAAAAGCATTTATGTTTCAGGGTGCGGCGTGGGTGACACCTGGCTTTCAGACGCATAATTTGGCGTGATTTACGAATATGACACATACGCCAGACGGTTGCATAATCAGTACACTCTTGCAGTGTACTGCGTAGTACACTATTACAGTTCACTGTTGCATCGCTGTAATGAGTACATTCGAGTCATTATTTTGTAACATCTATTTCACGAATGACCGTAAAATTTACGGTCATTCTCAACGAAAAATTATTATTGAAAAAAATATGCTTCTGCTTATTGTAATTGCGTTTGACGGATTTCGACGTCAATGAACTGAAATTGTCACCAACGTTCGGTGTCTTTACCTCGTCACGATTATCAAACATTTAACGTCATACCACTAAATAAGTTTGTTTTTATTCAGTTTTGATTCTTTGGGGTCAGTTTGCCAGAGCATATCGAACTTGAAACAATGTCAGAGTAATCGAGCCAGTTATTTTCTACGTCACTATTCGAGATTTATTTCGTCTGAATCCACTTCTATATCTTGCAGCTACAAAGAATCCAACAAATGATTATCCTCACCGTTTGTGCTCCCAGTTCTCCTTGACGTGCAGCCGGGCCTACCTGGCGTCGCTGCTGGGCTCCTCTTACATGTTGGGGTCCCTCGTCAGCTCCATCCTCATGGGCTTCGTGGGGGACTACTTCGGCAGAAAGGTGATGGCCTGGCGTAGGATGTAACTGGGAAGGGAGGAGAGAGATCCCGTTCTATGACAGGTCAAACATTGATATTATGAGGTGAACATATTTATTATACATTGGATGGAAATCAAGGCTGCCGTTTTCGGTGTTGGGGATACAAAATGGTTGTAGCTGAAACTCCAATGATACTTGCCGACCCTACTTTAACTTCAAGTTGGGTGTTAGCAGAAACTCCCAGACTTTGAAACGTCCTAAGACATCCACCCACATTGACTTTTTATTACGAAAGTCTCCTAAGTTCAACTAGCTTTCTGTTTAAATGATTTGTTTACAGAAGATCCAGATTAAACGTCTTCGATTTCCCCCTCAAATCGCAGTCGCGTTGTATTTCAAACATACTTCATAGGTTTGTTTGAAATAATTTCGGTTCAAGATTGTGGATGAATCCTAACATTCCGATGACTAAAACTTGCTCGAATTTTAAATAAGTTTGAGCTCAATCTACCTGAATCAAATGCATAATATGTCAGAACGAAATAATTGCATAATTTATTCAATTATACAACAGATTTTGATTCGAGTGCGATTCCCGCGATGCTAGATGTTGGAGGGCCTAAGATTTTTTTGAATGAGAGCGCAGTCATCGGAGAGCAGTGATGTAAGCACGTTCATCGGAGAGCAGTGATGTAAGCACGTTCATCGGAGAGCAGTGATGTAAGCACGTTCATCGGAGAGCAGTGATGTAAGCACGTTCATCGGAGAGCAGTGATGTAAGCACGTTCATCGGAGAGCAGTGATGTAAGCACGTTCATCGGAGAGCAGTGATGAGAGCACGTTTGTAATTTTTGCTCCGCAGGCCTGCATCTGCTCTCACTTTGTGAAGTACTCCGTCGTAAGCAAAGTTTCGAAAAAAATACTGCAAGACATATCAATACAGAAGTCTGTGTGCATAGATTTTATTGAGAAATCAAATCTGTGAAAATCAAAGTTTTAGCTGCAATACAGCTAAAACTTTAGTCCTATAGCCTTCCATGTTCAAATTCTTAAGTGTGTATAGATATAGAGTGATCGCCATGAATCCTTTTCCTCCTGTTTAGGTCGCCCTTATAGCGTCCATTCTGACGATGGTCACAGGAGGCTTGGTCTGTGCTCTGAGCCCATGGTATCCACTACTCATCGTAATGCGCTTTTTCACCGCTCTGGGAGGTAACGGGATCTTCCAGTGCGCCTTCATCATGTGTGAGTTCCGTTAGTCCCTTGTAACCTGGATTGCATTTATAATCCAAGTGAAATTTATATACCGAGATGGGACCAACTGAGCTGTGTTTCCAGATAAATGAACAACTTTAAATATTTGAGTTCGATTTGATTGTTTCTGTAGAATATTTACTCTTCGGCATCTTCATGATGTCAAATCAAACAAGTTGATTGCCATAAATAATATCTCATGTCACGTATGACAAAAGAAGACACGACCTAGGTGGAGAGGATCAAAATGTAAACGAATCATGTACCTATTGTTTCGACGCGGATCGTCATGCTCTTGCTGATCAATCCCTCCCCTTTCAGCGGTGGAGTACGTGGTGCCTCGACACAGAGTGGCGGTGGGCATCATGATTAACGCTCCATACGCCCTCGGGGGGGCCGTGGTGTCGCTACTAGCTTACGCCATCAGGGACAACTGGCGCCTGCTACAGCTGCTTTACACGGTCCCTGCAGTGCTGCTGCTGGGGCTATACTGGTGGGCATGAGAGTGGGTGGTAGGGCATGAGAGTAGGTGGTGGGCATGAAAGTAGGTGGTGGGCATGAGAGTAGGTGGTGGGCATGAAAGTAGGTGGTGGGCAGGAGAGTAGGTGGTGGGCATGAGAGTAGGTGGTGGGCATGAGAGTAGGTGGTGGGGCGTGAGAGTGGGTGGTGGGGCATGAGAGAAGGTGGAGGGCATGAGAGTAGGTGGTGGGCATGAGAGTGGG
>SDVV010045406.1:0-10069 GCA_016164225.1 Gammarus roeselii
ACATACAGAGGATCCCACATACATGAATACTTATACAAATTGAATAACTAATTCGAAAAGTAAGATATTTTTTTTAACGACCTCTTCTTCTGTAAGTACCTAAAGGCATTTCAATTCAAACAATGTTCGAACTCACATTGATGCCAGCACCTTATTAATTAGAACTGGATTAGGTTTAACGGCTCTATTTCAGTTGGTGGGCGAGTGCTCAACCCGTCTTAATAGGTAGGTGGTTACGTCCAAACCCTGCACTCCCTTTAGATGACCGCATAAAAAGAAATCAATAGAATCAAATCTGGGCTTTCGGGAGACCCTTCAATGCGATGGCATATTCTTCTTATTCTTTGTTGGAATGTCGCTGTGACTGTTGTGTCAGTTTTTCTGTTCACGATGCCATTCATGGGAAATCCGGCCCCATCTTCATCCACTAACAGTTTCGCGAGTCTTTCTGGATGTTCAGACAACTATCCGCAAATGTTACACGCCGCGGTAAACCCTCATCAAAGCGTAGACGCTTTGTTGTCATCTGGTGCCGATGAACTATCCGATGAAAAGGCAACCGTGATAGTACTGTATCATTTCGCCTAACGTACGCACTTGGAGTTTTCTCCAAGACTTGCCGTACAAATCGGAGGTTTTGTTATGTTGTAAAGGTTTTTGCCAAACGGAGTGACCATTTTTAAATTTAGGATAGTTCCACTTCATCGAATTTCAGAACAGTTTTCGAAAATTTAACGTTTGGTTGGCGAATCTTCTTCAGGAAATTGTTACACGAAACTATTTTGAACTTCCTTCAAACTCTTACTACTGTTTTGAGGTGTAGCGACAATAACTCTATTATATTGCTAACTGCATGATGATGGCTCATAAAGATTCTTCAATTCACCAGTTATAACTCGTATCATAGATTTTCTACCGCCAGCGTTAGGTGTCTTGCAAGTTGCTTTTGGTGGCCTTACTCGATAACGCACTGTTGAAATATGGCATGTTCAAATTCACTTGGTTTTAGGTCATTTACAGAAAACATTTTCCGTCGAATGAAAGAAACAGATTCAAAATATTTTGGTAAGACTTTGTGACTTCAAAGGTATAGAAGATCTCGACGGATATTTTTGATTAAGTTTAATGTTTCGATTGGATAAAATAGACCACCTGCCACTTCAGTCTCCCTTTGCAAAATATTACAAATCATTTGTGCTGAAACTAAGATAATTATAGACGTTTTAAAGCAGTGTTTTTATTCCCGAATAAGCCTTTCAAATATTTTCAAGTCAAAATTTCAATAATAATTTATTCTTCAATTGGGTAAAAAACATGTATAAGAAAAGATGTCGTACAAAAAAATAAAAATATTTCACCGAGGAAATCACGAAGACGTTTGTGTTCTTTAAATGCCGGGTTTACATTGAGAGGCAGCGGAAGTCCAGCACCACGTAGAAGTGTTGTCTGCCTGAAATCAATGCAACAACTACACTACAGAGAAGTTAATATAGTCGTTTCAATAAAGTCGGCTGTCACAATACAAGCGTATTCAAAGATTGATCTTGGTTCATCAAAACTATGGTTCATCATCTCCCACTGAAGTGTTGGATGGCCAGGATGATGTCTCACCAAAGCAATGGATTGGTCGATGGGCGATGATGCATGTCATCACGGTCTCACCCACTCAGTAGGTGAGGTTTCTGCTGATTATTTCACCAACACAAAGGGAGGTTGGTAGCCATCAATACATCACATCAGTCTCTCACCAACACAAAGGGAGGTTGGTAGCTAACAATACAGCACAACAGTCTCTCACCAACACAAAGGGAGGTTGGTAGCTAACAATACATCACATCAGTCTCTCACCAACACAAAGGGAGGTTGGTAGCTAACAATACAGCACAACAGTCTCTCACCAACACAAAGGGAGGTTGGTAGCTAACAATACAGCACAACAGTCTCTCACCAACACAAAGGGAGGTTGGTAGATAACAATACAGCACAACAGTCTCTCACAAACACAAAGGAAGGTTGGTAACTAACACAACAGCACAACAGTCTCTCACTAACACAAAGAGAGGTTGGTGATAGCTAACAATACATCACAACAGTCTCTCACCAACACAAAGGGAGGTCGGTAGATAACTCAACAGCGCAACAGTCTCTCACCAACACAAAGAGAGGTTGGTAGCCAACAATACAGCACAACAGTCTCTCACCAACAGGTAGAGAGGTTGGTTGCTAACAATACAGCACAACAGTCTCTTACCAACAGGTAGTGAGGTTGGTAGCTAACAATACAGCACAACAGTCTCTCACCAACACAAAGAGAGGTTGGTAGCTAACAATACAGCACAACAGTCTCTCACCAACACAAAGGGAGGTTGGTAGCCAACACAACAGCACAACAGTCTCTCACCAACACAAAGAGAGGTTGGTAGCAAGCAATACAGCACAACAGTCTCTCACCATCAGAAAGGGATGTTGGTAGCTAACAATACAGCACAACAGACTCTCACCATCAGAAAGGGATGTTGGTAGCTAACAATACAGCACAAGAGACTCTCACCATCAGAAAGGGATGTTGGTTGCTAACAATACAGCACAACAGACTCTCACCATCAGAAAGGGATGTTGGTAGCTAACAATACAGCACAACAGACTCTCACCAACTCAAAGAGAAGGTCGGCAGAGTCTTACCATCCTAATGGAAAAGCTGGTAGACAATGATACAGATCAACCAAACCTCACCAACATAGATATTTTGTCTTTTGGCGATGGTAAAACTCAACAGCCCTTGCCACTAGCTCACGAGCCTCCTCATTGCCTCTACTACACTAAGCATTGCGCCAACATTACCAGGTAGCCGACCCAAACAAAATTTGAATTTGAATACGGACCAATTACTAAGTGCTCGCGGTAACCGGTGGTTAGTAGGCATTTAGCAGTTCATTCATGCATGAGTTTCCATTGTCGTGCTGCTGTACTTTTATTCAGGTATGCGATATCTACATCTCAATATGGACGTTGTGTGGCCTAGCTGATTTTTATCTCGTGTTCTGAGTATGCATCGCGCAACATCGAATACAAATTTTTCCTAGCTACTTGAATTTTAAATGAATCCATTTTAGTACATGGAAAGAGGTGGAACAGGCCGCCGATGGTGAAGTATGGCATGGGATGCACTAAATCAAAAAAGCGTTCGGCTAAAGACAAGGGGGTTTCGAGGTTGGGTGCTATGAGACCTGAGACCGCTATGGTAGGGTGGGTACTGTGCTTGAGTGTGTGCTATGGGGACTGTGTTGGGAAGAACTGAAAGTGCGGTGGTGGAGTGAGTGCTATGGAGTGTACTAAGGGCCTGGTAGCGCTGTAGATGAGTGATTGCTATGGAGCAGTTCTGAGGGCCTGGCAGCGCTGTAGTTGAGTAAATACTATGGAGCTGTTATGAGGGCCTGGCAGCGCTGTAGTTGAGTGCTACGGAGCTGTTCTGAGAACCTGACAGCGCTGTAGTTGAGTAATTGCTACGGAGCTGTTCTGAGGGCCTGGCAGCGCTGTAGTTGAGTGATTGTTACGGAGCTGTTCTGAGGGCCTGGCAGCGCTGTAGTTGAGTGATTGTTACGGAGCTGTTCTGAGTGCCTGACAGCGCTGTAGTTGAGTAATTGCTACGGAGCTGTTCTGAGGGCCTGGCAGCGCTGTAGTTGAGTAATTGCTACGGAGCTGTTCTGAGGGCCTGGCAGCGCTGTAGTTGAGTGATTGTTACGGAGCTGTTCTGAGGGCCTGACAGCGCTGTAGTTGAGTGGGTGCTATGGAGCTGTACTTATGTCCTGGCAGCGCTGTAGTTAAGTAATTGCTACGGAGCTGTACTAAGGGCCTGGCAGAGCTGTAGTTGAGTAATTGCTACGGAGCTGTACTAAGGGCCTGGCAGCGCTGTAGTTGAGTAATTGCTATGGAGCTGTTATGAGGGCCTGGCAGCGCTGTAGTTGAGTGGGTGCTATGAAGCTGTACTTATGTCCTGGCAGCGCTGTAGTTGAGTAATTGCTACGGAGCTGTTCTAAATGCCTGGCAGCGCTGTAGTTGAGTAATTGCTACGGAGCTGTTCTGAGGGCCTGACAGCGATGTAGTTGAGTGGGTGATATGGAGCTGTTCTGAGGGCCTGGCAGCGCTGTAGTTGAGTGGGTGCTATGGAGCTGTACTTATGGCCTGGCAGCGCTGTAGTTGAGTACTTGCTATGGAGCTGTTATGAGGGCTTGACAGCGCTGTAGTTGAGTGGGTGCTATGGAGCTGTTTTGAGGGCCTGACAGCGCTGTAGTTGAGTAATTACTATGGAGCTGTTATGAGGGCCTGACAGCGCAGTAGTTGTGAGGGTGCGGCTTACAAGTGATGGAAGACAACAGCAGGCCTATTGGCCCAAACTAGGTTGCCTTTTGAAAGCAAGATGGTTGGTTAGTTTTGATATAGAACGTCTAAGAGAGCTTCATCAGCAATTTCTGTTTTTATAACATCAAGATAGGGAACGATTTAGCTATTTATCGGCGATTTATGTAAAACTTTATGAGCCGCAACCTAAACGTTTCGATTGTATTGCTGTTTACAATCTTCGCTGGAAGTTCGTTCCATTCTTCGACAACTCTATACGTGAAGAATTTGCGCGTGATGTCGAGTGAGAAACGTTTCCCAACGATTTTGTATCCATTGTTCCCAGTCACTCCGGTCGTATTTAAAGTGGAAAGGCTCGCGCGGTCGACATTTTCCTTTCCCTTCATAATATTCCACACTTCGATCATGTCGCCTCTGACTCGACGTTTCTCTAGCGAATAAAGATTGAGTTCATGTAGCTTGTCTTTGAACGATTTCTTCCGCAGCGAAGGGATGAGTTTGGTTGCTCTACGTTGGACTTTCTCTAATTTAATAACGTCTTTGCTGAGATATAGAGACCAGAATTGAACTGATTACTGCCGATGTGGTCTAACAAATCCATTGTATAACTTGAGCATACTCTGTGGGGTTTTGTATGAGATAGTGCGGGATATCATACCTTGCATTTTGTTATTTTTCTTGCCAACATCTTTACATTGCTTGTTACTTTTTAAGTCGTTACTAATTATGACACTTAAATCTCTCTCGTCGTTAACAGGAATGAGTTTCTTTCTGAACATTGAATATTCGGCTTGAGGTTATGAGGACCTATGTGCATTACTTGGTGTGCATAACTTGGTAGCTAACATAACTTGGAACTGAACTGAGGGCCTGACAGCGCTGTAGTTGAGTGGGTGCTATGAAACTGTACTGAGGGCCTGACAGCGCTGTAGTTGAGTGAGTGCTACGAAACTGTACTGAGGGCCTGACAGCACTGTAGTTGGGTGAGTGCTATGGAACTGTATTCAGGGCATGACAGCGCTGTAGTTGGGTGGGTGCTATGGAACTGTACTGAGGGTCTGACAGCGCTGTAGTTGGGTGGGTGCTATGGAACTATACTGAGGGCCTGACAGCGCTGTAGTTGAGTGTGTGCTATGAAACTGGCATGTGGGCCTGAAAGCGCTGTAGTTGAGTAATTGCCATGGAACTGTACTGAGGGCCTGACAGCGCTGTAGTTGAGTAGGTGCTATGGAACTGTACTGAGGGCCTGACAGCGCTGTACTTGAGTGGGTGCTATGGAACTGTACTGAGAGTCTGACAGCGCTGGAGTTGAGTGGGTGCTATGAAACTGTACTGTGGGCCTGACAACACTGTAGTTGGGGGGGGTGCTATGAAACTGTACTGTGGGCCTGACAGCGCTGTAGTTGGGTGGGTGCTATGATAGCTGTATAAGAGAGCCCAGGAGCTTTTTGGGGGAATGGGTGCTCTGGGGGCTGCTTTGTGAAACCTGGAAGAGCTAGGGTGGAGTGTGTACTATGAGACTGTACTGAAGGCACCTGAACACTATGGTGGAGCGGATGCTATGGGTCTATACTGGGGCCTCATGCAGAGCGCTATCGTGGAGTGGGTGCTTTTGGGCTCTACTGGCGGCCTGAGACCGCCGCGGTGGATTGAGCGCCACGGGAGCGTTGTTAGGGAGCCTGGCAGCGCCATGGAGGAGTGGGTTCAATAAAGCTTTACTGAGGAACCTATGAGTGCTGTAGTGGAATAGGTGCAACGAGGCTTCACTGGGGGCCTGGGAGTGCTCTGGTGGGGCGGTTGCTGTTGGACTTCACTGGGGGCCTGGGAGCGCTCTGGTGGGGTGGTTGCTGTTGGACTTGAACAGCTTAAACAAGGTTGTTTTCAAGAAATCAATAGGCGTTGTAGCTCAAACAAGGTTGTTTTTAAGACCTCAATAGGCGTTGTAGCTCAAACAAGGTTGTTTTCACGACATCAATAGGCGTTATGGCTCAAACGAGGTCGTTTTCAAGACCTCAATAGGCATTATGACTCAAACAAGGTTGTTTTCACGACCTCAATAGGCGTTATGGCTCAAACAAGGTTGTTTTGAAGACCTCAATAGGCGTTGTAGCTCAAACAAGGTTGTTTTCAAGACCTCAATAGGCCTTCTAGCTCAAACAAGGTTGTTTTCAAGACCTCAATAGGCGTTATGGCTCAAACAAGGTTGTTTTCAAGACCTCAATAGGCGTTATGGCTCAAACAAGTTTTTGTTAAGACCTCAATAGGCATTATGACTTAAACATGGTTGTTTTTAAGACCTCAATAGGCGTCATGGCTCAAACAAGGTGGTTTTCAAGACCTCAATAGGTATTATGGCTCAAACAAGATTGTTTTCAAGACCTCAATAGGCGTTGTAGCTCAAACTAGGTTGTTTTTAAGACCTCAATAGGCGTTATGACTCAAACAAGGTTGTTTTCAAGACCTCAATAGGCGTCATGGCTCAAACAAGGTGGTTTTCAAGACCTCAATAGGCGTTATGGCTCAAACAAGGTTGTTTTGGAGACCTCAATAGGCGTTGTAGCTCAAACTAGGTTGTTTTCAGGACCTCAATAGGCGTTATCACTCAAACAAGGCGGTTTTCAAGACCTCAATAGGCGTTATGGCTCAAACAAGGTGGTTTTCAAGACCTCAATAGGCGTCATGACTCAAACAAGAATGTTGTCAAGACCTCAATAGGCGTTATGGCTCAAACAAGAATGTTGTCAAGACCTCAATGGGCGTTATGGCTCAAACAAGGTTGTTTTAATGACCTCAATAGGCGTTATGGCTCAAACAAGGTTGTTTTCATGACCTCAATTGGTGTTATGGCTCAAACAAGGTTGTTTTAATGACCTCAATAGGCGTTATGGCTCAAACAAGGTTGCCTCTCGATAGAAGAGAGATCAGTTCTGAATAAGCATGACTATGTAAGTATGATGTTTATGAATGGGATCCTTAGTAAACGACCATGAGAGGGAAGTGCACTTAACGGTGATACTCGGCATCACTAAAGTTATCATCTGTAGATGGAGCCACCGTCACACGATGTTGATATGAGATCGTGGCAGTTTCATTCAACGTTTAACCAAGGGTGAACGGTTCCGAAGAAGGACACCGTTTTGCAGCAAGCGTGCACGCACCAATGCCGAGCACCGTTTATACCCGTGTTATTGCTTAAATGCCGGTCATTAGCATCAATGCTGAGCACCATTTATACCTGTGTTATTGCTTAAATGCCGGTCATTAGCACCAATGCCGAACACCATTTATACCCGTGTTATTGCTTAAATGCCGGTCATTAGCACCAATGCCGAACACCATTTATAACCGTGTTATTGCGTAAATGCCGGTCATTATTAAAATCATGCGGCTGGCAATGCCGAGCACCATTTATAACCGTGTTATTGCTTAAATGCCGGTCATTGGCACCAATGCTGAGCACCATTTATACCCGTGTTATTGTTTAAATTAATGGTCATTAGCACCAATGCCGAGCACCATTTATAACCGTGTTATTGCGTAAATGCCGGTCATTATTAAAATCATGCGGGTTGCAATGCCGAGCACCATTCCTTTCAGCGAGCAAGCAAGCCTCCCAAGGCATTTTACTTGCAATTCAGGGAAAATTAGTTGAGCCGCAAGGTGAATAATTCGATTGTTACGCGGGTCTCGAGGGCTTGACAGGTTTTTTTTGGGTCACTCGTTTTACGTATAGGAATCATAGCTCTCAGAGGTCGTGTTAGTATCGTGTGCCCATCGTGTTACGTGAATCCTGCATCTTCTGAGGTCTTGCGATTTTTTTTTCGTCTCACAAAACTCATGTGTCACGCAAATATCTTGCGTTTCATGAGACTTATGGGTGTCTCGCGAATTTTTCGCGTCACTTGAGACTCACGTGCATGTGTTCCTTGGATTTCATGTTACGCTCGAGCCGCATGAGTTTCATGTGGGTTTCGTGGGTCTCACACTTGCGTTTCACGTAAATCGCGTGTCATGTGGAACTTGAGGATTTCTTGCGTCGCGTGTTAAGCGTGTCGCGTCCCGTGGGTCTCCCGAAATTCTCACGTCTCATGTAAATCGTGTGGGTCTCGTGGATCTCGCGGATTTCCAACGTCTCATGAGACTCGTTTGGGTCTGATAGATTTATTTGTAATCACAATACTGGTGTCTGCGGATACCTTGAGTCAAACAAGACTCATGTAGATCTAGTAATTCTTGGGTCTCATGAGACTCGTGCAGATCTTGTAATTCTTGGGTCTCATGAGACTCGTGTGTGGGTCTCGTGCGTCTCCAAGGCACATGGGTCTCACAACTTTCCCGCGGTCCTTCTAACCGCTGAGGTGCCAAGGGCCTTGTGTCGGCCGCTCTTGGCTGGAATAGATCACCGCTGAAGACGCCATAAAACAGGGCCAGAGGCTCTTTACCTATTTGGAATCGGCCAAGTTTGTGTTGAAGGTTGTTTAACTTGGACGGTAAAATGCTATAGGGTAGACAATTGCAGGGCCAAGGCGTCGACAGACGCGAAGTGTGTGTTTAATGTAGACGAGGTTTCTCAGGCGACAACGTGTTTTCTATATTTATTCATGCTCTATTGTCAGGCAAATTTTGCCCCTCATTTATGATCGAGCCACAGCAACCGAGCCCATTTGGTGAGTTTGTTACACGATCACCAACTTGGGGATACAAGGAACAGAGGATCGAGGGGCCTGGCGTCAAGAGTTAGGTCCTGCTCCTGAATGTATTCAAGATATGCAGAAAATCCTGCTCGAAATATGTGGACGTACGTATCTGAATATTGTGTCCTTAACAAACAAGGGTATGTATGTATCTATTATGTATGCACTTCCATTATTTTTGATGGGGGGTATGGTTATGCTGACGCATCAGGAGGAGGTGCCAAATTTCCCCATCTCAAGACCGTCGAGTCCTTGCCGAGGCTCGAAAAGCAACATGCAGCAAAAGAGGATGGCTTTGCTGTTGGGTACTTTGAAACTACTTGACAACCTCCAAGAACTCGTACATCCATCTCACAGTCACGACGACGCTGATCTCAAACCGGATTCTCGGATTACACATTCCAGTTGAAGTTCCTATATTGGGCACCTGAGCAAAAAGGGTAGCACTTATAAACAATAGTTTTCCTTTATAAATTTATATGGATTTTTGACTGTTGCCCAGAGCCTTTTTTGTTTCACATTATACAGTGAACTATCTTGGAGTAGTTGATTTAGTCGAAAAGACTCACGAACTAAACAACATAGAGAGAATGATGAATACAACAAAATTATTTCATGTTTCATTATTTTCTTTCGGAATAAAATAGTCAGTGCGATCCCTACTTATTTTATGAGCAGAGACTGCACGATTGATGCTAAGAGACTGGCTGCTTTAGGGGACGAAAGAATGACGATCAAGCAGAAAGACTGGCTGCTTGATGCTAAGAGACTGGCTGCTTTAGGGGACGAAAGAATGACGATCAAGTAGAAAGACTGGCTGCTTGATGCTAAGAGACTGGCTGCTTTAGGGGACGAAAGAATGAAGATCAAGCAGAAAGACTGGCTGCTTGATGCTAAGAGACTGGCTGCTTGATGCTAAGAGACTGGCTGCTTGATGCTAAGAGACTGGCTGCTTTAGGGGACGAAAGAATGACGATCAAGCAGAAAGACTGGCTGCTTGATGCTAAGAGACTGGC
>SDVV010045407.1:0-10068 GCA_016164225.1 Gammarus roeselii
TCATGCATCATGCATCATGAATGATGTAGGATGCATGATGCATGATGCATGATGCATGATGCATGATGCGTGATGCGTGTTGCGTGATGCGTGAAACTAAGATCATCACTGTGTTGTCACGTTTCCTCACAGGGTGCAGTTAAGAGCTGGTGGCGGCACATCCACGTCCAGCGAAGCGTCCACTGCGAGCAGCAACAGTATTCCGGCATAGCTTCAGCAGCATGACACTAAAATCATCATTGTGTTATCATGTTTCCACAAAGGGCGCAGTTAAGAGCTGGTGACGGTGCATCCACGTCCAGCGAAGCGTCCTCTGCAAACAGCATCTGTATTCCGGCAAAACTTCATCAGCATACAACTAAGATCATCATTGTGTTATCATGTTTCCTCACAGGGATCAGTTAAGAGCTGGTGGCGGCGCATCCACGCCCAGCGAAGCGTCCTCTGCGAGCAGCAACAGTATTCCGGCACAGCTTTATAAGCATGAAACTAAGATCATCATTTTGTTATCATGTTCCCTCACAGGAAGCAGTTAAGAGCTGGTGGCGGCGCATCCACGTCCAGCAAGCGTCCTCTGCGAGCAACAACCGTATTCCGGCGCAGCTTCATCAGCATGAAACTAAGATCATCATTGTGTTATCATGTTCCCTCACAGGGCGCAGTTAAGAGCTGGTGGCGGCGCATCCACGTCCAGCGAAGCGTCCTCTGAGATAAACAACAGTATTCCGGCACAGCTTCATCAGCATGCAACTAAGATCATCATTGTGTTATCATGTTTCCTCACAGGGCGCAGTTAAGAGCTGGTGGCGGCGCATCCAAATCCAGCAAGCGTCCTCTGCGAGCAGCAACAGTATTCTGGCACAGTTTCAGCAGCGTGAAACTAAGATCATCGTTGTGTTATCATGTTTCCTCACAGGGCGTATTTACTAGCTGTTGGCGGCGCATCCACGTCAAGCGAATCGTTCTCTGCGAGCAGCAATAATATTCCGGCAGAGCTTCATCAGCATGAAACTAAGATCAACATTGTGTGGTATCATGTTTCCTCACAGGGCGCAGTTAAGAGCTGGTGGCGGCGCATCCACGTCCAGTGAAGCGTCCTCTGCGAGCAGTAACAGTTTCCAGCCCAGCTTCAGCAGCATGCAACTAAGATCATCGTTGTGTTATCATATTTCCTCACAGGGCGCAGTTAAGAACTGGTGGCGGCGCATCCACGTTCAGCGAAGCGTCCTTTGCGAGCAGCAACAGTATTCCGACACAGCTTCATTAGCATGCAACTTAGATCATTATTGTGTTATCATGTTTTCTCACAGAACGCAGTTAAGAGCTAATGGCGGCGCATTCACGTCAAGCAAAGCGTCCTCTGCGAGCAGCAACAGTATTCCGGCACAGCTTCATCAGCATGGAACTAAGATCATCATTGTGCTAGCATGTCTCCTTACCGGCGGCAGATAAGAGCTAGTGGCGGCGCATCCACGTCCAGCGAAGCGTCCTCTGCGAGCAGTAACGGTATTCCGCCACAGCTTCATCAGCATGAAATTAAGATTATCATTGTGTTATCATGTTTCCTCACAGGGCGCAGATAAGAGCTGGTGACAGCGCATCTACGTCCAGCTAAGCTTTTTCTACGAGAAGAAACGGTATTCCGGCGCAGCTTCATCTGCATGAAACTAAGATCTTAATTGTGTTATCATGTTTCTTCACAGGGCGCAGTTAAGAGCTGGTGGCGGCGCATCCACGTCCAGCAAAGCATCCTCTGTGAGCAGCAACAGTATTCCGGCACAGCTTCATCAGCATGAAACTAAGATCATAATTGTGTTATCATGTTTCATCATAAGGCGCAGATAAGAGCTGGTGCCGGCGCATCCACGTCCAGCGAAGCGTCCTCTGTAACCAGCAACAGTATTCTGGCACAGCTTCGTCAGCATGAAACCAAGATCATCATTGTGTTATCATGTTTCCTCACAGGGTGCAGTTAAGAGCTGGTGGCGGCGCATCCACGTCCAGCGAAGCGTCTTCTGCGAGCAGCAACAGTTCTCCGGCTCAGCTTCATCAGCATGGAACTAAGATCATCATTGTGTTATCATGTTTTCTCAAAGGGCGCAGTTAATGGCTAGTGGCGGCGCATCCACGTCCAACAAAGCGTCCTCTGCGAGCAGCAACCGTATTCTGGCACAGCTTCAGCAGCATAGAACTAAGATCATCATTGTGTTATCATGTTCCCTCACAGGGCGCAGATAAGAGCTGGTGGCGGCGTATCCGCGTCCAGTGAAGCGTCCTCTGCGAGCAGCAACCGTATTCTGGCACAGCTTCAGCAGCATAGAACTAAGATCATCATTGTGTTATCACGTTTTCTCACAGGACGCAGATAAGAGCTCTTGGCGGCGCATCCACGTCCAGCGAAGCGTCCTCTGCGAGCAGCAACAGTGATCCGGCACAGCTTCAGCAGCATGAAACTAAGATCATCATTGTGTTATCACGTTTCCTCACAGGGCACCAATAAGAGCTGGTGGCGGCGCATCCAGGTCCAGCGAAGCGGCCTTTGCGAGCAGCAACAGTATTCCAGAACAGCTTCAGCAGCATGGAACTAAGATCATCATTGTGTTATCATGTTTTCTCATTGGACGCAGATAAGAGCTCTCGACGGCGCATCCACGTCTAGCGAAGCGTCCTCTGCGAGAAGGAACAGTGATCCGGCACAGCTTCAGCAGCATGAAACTAAGATCATCATTGTGTTATCATGTTTCCTCACAGGGCGCAGTTAAGAGCTGGTGGCGGCACATCCACGTCCAGCGAAGCGTCCACTGCAAGCAGCTACAGTATTCCGGCATAGCTTCAGCAGCATAAAACTTGGATCGTCATTGTGTTATCATGTTTCCTCACAGGGCGCAGATAAGAGCTGGCGGCGGCGCATCCACGTCCAACAAGCGTCCTCTGCGAGCAGCAACAGTATTCTGGCACAGTTTCAGCAACATGAAACTAAGATCATCGTTGTGTTATCATGTTTTCTCACAGGGTGTATTTACTAGCTGTTGGTGGCGCATCCACGTCCAGCGAAGCGTTCTCTGCGAGCAGCGACAGTATTCCGGCATAGCTTCAGCAGCATGAAACGTAGATCATCATTGTGTTATCATGTTTCCTCACAGGGCGCAGATAAGAGCTGGTGGTTACGCATCCAAGTCCAGCGAAACGTCTTCTGCGAGCAGCAACAGTATTCGGGCACAGCTTCATCAGCATGAAACTAAGATCACCATTGTGTTGTCATGTTTCCTCACAGGGCGCAGTTAGGAGCTAGTGGCGGCGTATCCACGTCCAGCGAAGCGTCCTCTGCGAGTAGCAACAGTAATCCGGCACAGCTTCATCAGCATGAAACTAAGATCATCATTGTGTTATCATGTTTCCTCACAGGGCGCAGTTAAAAGCTGGTGGCGGCGCATCCACATCTAGGAAAGCGTTCACTGTGAGCAGCAACAGTATTCCGGCACAGCTTCAGCAGCATGACACTAAAAACATCATTGTGTTATCATGTTTCCTCACAGGGAGCAGTTAAGAGCTGGTGACGGCGCATCCACGTCCAGCGAAGCGTCCTCTGCAAACAGCATCTGTATTCCGGCACAACTTCATCAGCATACAACTAAGATCATCATTGTATTATCATGTTTCCTCACAGGGATCAGTTAAGAGCTGGTGGCGGCGCATCCACGCCCAGCGAAGCGTCCTCTGCGAGCAGCAACAGTATTCCGGCACAGCTTTATCAGCAGGAAACTAAGATCATCATTTTGTTATCATGTTCCCTCACAGGAAGCAGTTAAGAGCTGGTGGCGGCTCATCCACGTCCAGCGAAGCGTCCTCTGAGATAAGCAACAGTATTCCGGCACAGCTTCATCAGCATGCAACTAAGATCATCATTGTGTTATCATGTTTCCTCACAGGGGGCAGATAAGAGATGGTGACGGCGCATCCACGTCCACCGAAGCGTCCTCTGCGAGCAGCAAAAGTATTCCGGCACAGCTTCATCAGCATGAAACCAAGATCATCAGTGTGTTATCATGTTTCCTCACAGGACGCAGTTGGGAGCTGGTGGCGGCGCATCCAAATTCAGCGAAGTGTCTACTGCGAGCAGCAACTGTATTTGACACAGCTTCAGCAGTATGAAACTAAGATCATCATTGTGTTATCATGTTCCCTCACAAAGCGCAGTTAAGAGCTGGTGGCGGCGCATCCACGTCCAGCGAAGCGTCCTCTGAGATAAGCAACAGTTTTCCGGCACAGCTTCATCAGCATGAAACTAAGATCATCATTGTGTTAACATGTTTCCTCACAGGGCGCAGATAAGGCCTTATGCGGCGCATCCACGTCCAGCGAAGCGTCCTCTGAGATAAGCAACAGTTTTCCGGCACAGCTTCATCAGCATGCAACTAAGATCATCATTGTGTTATCATGTTTCCTCACAGGGGGCAGATAAGAGATGGTGACGGCGCATCCACGCCCAGCGAAGCGCGTCCTCTGCGAGCAGCAACAGTATTCCGGCACAGCTTTATCAGCATGAAACTAAGATCATCATTTTGTTATCATGTTCCCTCACAAGAAGCAGTTAAGAGCTGGTGGCGGCGCATCCACGTCCAGCAAAGCGTCCTCTGCGAGCAGCAACCGTATTCCGGCGCAGCTTCATCAGCATGAAACTAAGATCATCATTGTGTTATCATGTTCCCTCACAAAGCGCAGTTAAGAGCTGGTGGCGGCGCATCCATGTCCAGCGAAGCGTCCTCTGAGATAAGCAACAGTTTTCCGGCACAGCTTCATCAGCATGAAACTAAGATCATCATTGTGTTAACATGTTTCCTCACAGGGCGCAGATAAGGCCTTGTGACGGCGCATCCACGTCCAGCGTAGCGTCCTCTGCGAGCAGCAGCAGTATTCCGGCACAGCTTCAGCAGCATGGAACTACGATCATTATTGTAACATCACGTTTCCTCACAGAGCGCAGATAAGAGCTGGATGCGGCGTATCCACGTCCTGCGAAGCATCCGCTGCGAGAAGCAACACTATTCCTGCACAGCTTCAGCAGCATGAAATTAAGTTCATCATTGTGTCTTCATGTTTCCTCACTAGACGCAGATAAGAGCTGGTGGCGGCGCATCCACGTCTAGCGAAGCGTCCTCTGCGAGCAGCAACAGTATTCCGGCACATCTTCAGCAGCATGAAACTAAGATCATCATTGTGTTATCATATTTCCTCACAGGGCGCAGTTAATAAATGGTGGCGGCGCATCCAGGTCCAGCGAAGCGGCCTTTGCGAGCAGCAACAGTATCCCAGCACAGTTTCAGCAGCATGGAACTAAGATCATCATTGTGTTATCATGTTTTCTCAAAAAACGCAGATAAGAGCTCTTGACGGCGCATCCACGTCTAGCGAAGCGTCTTCTGCGAGCAGCAACAGTGATCCGGCACAGCTTCAGCAGCATGAAACTAAGATCATTGTGTTATCATGTTTCCTCACAGAGCACAGTAAGGAGCTGGTGGCGGCGCATCCACGTCCAGCAAAGCGTCCTCTGCGTGCAGCAACGGTATGCCGGTACAGCTTCAGCAGCATGAAACGAAAATCATTGTGTTATCATGTTTCCTCACAGGGCGCAGATAAGAGCTGGTGGTTGCGCATCCACGTCCAACGAAGCGTCATCTGCGAGCAGCAACGGTATTCCGGCAAAGCTTCATCAGCATGAAACTAAGATCATCATTGTGTTATCATGTTTCCTCACAGGGCGCAGTTAAGAGCTGGTGGCGGCGCATCCACGTCCAGCAAGCGTCCTCTGCGAGCAGCAACAGTATTCTGGCACAGTTTCAGAAGCATGAAACTAAGATCATCGTTGTGTTATCATGTTTTCTCACAGGGCGTATTTACTAACTGTTGGCGGCACATCCACGTCCAGCGAAGCGTTCTCTGCGAGCATCAACAGTAATCCGGCACAGCTTCATCAGCATGAAACAAAAATCATCATTGAGTCATCATGTTTCCTCACATGGCGCAGTTAAGGGCTGGTGGCGGCGCATCCACATCTAGCAAAGCGTCCACTGCGAGCAGCAACAGTATTCCGGCACAGCTTCATCAGCATGAAACCAAGATCATCATTGTGTTATCATGTTTCCTCACAGGGGGTCAGATAAGAGCTGGTGACGGCGCATCCACGTCCAGCGAAGCGTCCTCTGCGAGCAGCAACAGTATTCTGGCACAACTTCATCAGCATGAAACAAAAATCATCATTGAGTCATCATGTTTCCTCACATGGCGCAGTTAAGGGCTGGTGGCGGCGCATCCACGTCCAGCGAAGCGTCCTTTACGAGCAGCAACATTCATCCGGCACAGCTTCATCCGCTTGAAACTAAAATCATCATTGTGTTATCATGTTTCCTCACAGGGTGCAGTTAAAAGCTGGTGACGGTTTATCCACGTCCAGCGAAGCGTTCTCTACGAGCAGCAACAGTATTTCGACACAGCTTCATTAGCACGAAACTTAGATCGACATTGTACTATCATGTTTCCTCACAGGGCACCAAAAAGAGCTGGTGGCGGCGCATCCAGGTCCAGCGAAGTGGCCTTTGCGAGCAGCAACAGTATTCCAGCACAGCTTCAGCAGCATGAAACTAAGATCATCATTGTGCTATCATGTCTCCTTACAGGGCGCAGATAAGAGCTGGTGGCGGCGCATCCACGTCCAGCGAAGCGTCCTCTGTGAGCAGTAACGGTATTCCGGCACAGCTTCATCAGCATGAAACTAAGATCATCATTGTGTTATCATGTTTCCTCACAGGGCGCAGATAAGAGCTGGTGACATTGCATCCACGTCCAGCGAAGCTTTTTCTGCGAGAAGCAACGGTATTTCGGCACAACTTCATCTGCATGAAACTAAGATCTTCATTGTGTTATAATGTTTCCTCACAGAGCGCAGTTAAGAGCTGGTGGCGGCACATCCATGTCCAGCAAAGCATCCTCTGTGAGCAGCAACAGTATTCCGGCACAGCTTCATCAGCATGAAACTAAGGTCATCATTGTGTTATCATGTTTCCTCATAGGGCGCAGATAAGTGCTGGTGGCGGCGCATCCACGTCCAGCGAAGCGTCTCTGTAACCAGCAACAGTATTCTGGTACAGCTTCATCAGCATGAAACCAAGATCATCATTGTGTTATCATGTTTCCTCACAGGGCGCAGTTGAGAGCTGGTGGCGGCGCATCCACGTCCAGCGAAGCGTTTTCTGCGAGCAGCAACAGTTCTCCGGCACAGCTTCATCATTATGAAACTAAGATCATCATTGTGTTATCATGTTTCCTCACAGGGCGCAGTTAATGGCTGGTGGCGGCGCATCCAGGTCCAGCAAAGCGTCCTCTGCGAGCAGCAACCTTATTCTGACACAGCTTCAGCAGCATAGAACTAAGATCATCATTGTGTTATCATGTTTTCTCACAGGACGCAGATAAGAGCTCTTGGCGGCGCATCCACGTCCAGCGAAGCGTCCTCTGCGAGCAGCAACAGTGATCCGGCACAGCTTCAGCAGCATGAAACTACGATCATCATTGTATTATCATGTTTCCTCACAGGGCACCAAAAAGAGCTGGTGGCGGCGCATCCAGGTCCAGCGAAGCGGTCTTTGCGAGCAGCAACAGTATTCCAGCACAGCTTCAGCAGCATGGAACTAAGATCATCATTGTGTTATCATGTTTTCTCAAAGGACGCAGATAAGAGCTCCTGACGGTGCATCCACGTCTAGCGAAGCGTCCTCTGCGAGCAGCAACAGTGATTCGGCACAGCTTCAGCAGCATGAAACTAAGATCATCATTGTGTTATCATGTTTCCTCACAGAGCACAGTAAGGAGCTGGTGGCGGCACATCCACGTCCAGCAAAGCGTCCTATGCGTGCAGCAACGGTATACCGGTACAGCTTCAGCAGCATGAAACTAAAATCATTGTGTTATCATGTTTCCTCACAGGGCGCAGATAAGAGCTGGTGGTTGCGCATCCACGTCCAGCGAAGCGTCTTCTGCGAGCAGCAACGGTATTCCGGCACAGCTTCATCAGCATGAAACTAAGATCATCATAGTGTTATCATGTTTCCTCACAGGGCGCAGTTAAGAGCTGGTGGCGGCGCATCCACGTCCAGCGAAGTGTCCCCTGCGAGCAGCTACAGTATTCCGGCATAGCTTCATCAGCATGAAACTTAGATCATCATTGTGTTATCATGTTTCCTCACAGGGCGCAGATAAGAGCTGGTGGCGGCGCATCAACGTCCAGCAAGCGTCCTCTGCGAGCAGCAGCAGTATTCTGGCACAGTTTCAGCAGCATGAAGCTAAGATCATCGTTGTGTTATCATGTTTTCTCACAGGACGTATTTACTAGCTGTTCGCGGCGCATCCACGTCCAGCGAAGCGTCCTCAGCGAGCAGCAACAGTATTCCGGCCCAGCTTCAGCAGCATGCAACTAAGATCATCGTTGTGTTATCATATTTCCTCACAGGGCGCAGTTGAGAGCTGGTGGCGGCGCGTCCACATCCAGCGAAGCGTCCTCTGCGAGCAGCAACAATAATCCGACACAGCTTCATTAGCATGAAACTTAGATCAACATTGTGTTATCATGTTTCCTCACAGAACGCAGTTAGGAGCTGGTGGCAGCGCATTCACGTCATGCGAAGCGTCCTCTACGAGCAGCAACAGTATTCCGGCACAGCTTCATCAGCATGAAACCAAGATCATCATTGGGATTTTACGTTTCCTCACAGGGTGCAGTTAAGAGCTGGTGGTGGAGCATCCACGTCCAGCAAAGCGTCCTCTGCGAGCAGTAACGGTATTCCGTACAGCTTCATCAGCATGAAACTAAGATCATCGTTGTGTTATCATGTTTCCTCATTGGGCTCAGATAATAGCTGTTGGCGGCGCATCCACGTCCAGCGAAGCGTTCTCTGCGAGCAGCAACAGTATTCCGGCACAGCTTAATCAGCATGAAACTAAGATCATCATTGTGTTATCATGTTTCCTCACAGGGCCCAGTTAAGAGCTCGTGGCTGCGCATCCACGTCTAGCAAAGTGTCCTCTGCGAGCAGCAATAGTATTCCGGCACAGCTTCATCAACATGAAACTAAAATCAACATTGAGTTATCATGTTTACTCACATGGCGCAGTTAAGAGCTGGTGGCGGCGCATCCAAGTCCAATGAAGCGTTCTCTGCGAGCAGCAACAGTATTCCGGCACAGCTTAAGCAGCATGAAACTAAGATCATCATTGTGTTATCATGTTTCCTCACAAGGCGCTGTTAAGAGCTGGTGGCGGCGCATCCACGTCCAGCGAAGCGTCTTCTGCCAGCAGCAACAGTAATCCGGCACAAGTAGTTAATATAGGTACGAAACGCAAATGCGAAGGAATTAGATAGAGGTTAATTAGCGGTGGGCGGGGGGTAGGACGCGATGCATGCACCTTGACTCACCAAGCGTACGGGGGTGCGCGCAGAAACGGGGTGCGGCGCGGAGGGTACCGGAACTGGTTTGGTGGCCCAAGTCAGCTAACGGACTTTGACCGGAAGGGGAGGGGGACGGAAGGGGAACGGCGGGATGGAAGCAGGCTTGCGCCCTTGATTGGCAAGGTTTATGTTATGAACATTTTAATTTGTACTGTATTTGGATATATATTATATTTATATATATATATGTTTTTTCTTCTTTAGATGTTTGTAGTGGAGTTTAGTTGGTCACTAACTGTTGCTCGTTATACATATATTTATTCGGCTCTGGTAGGATTAGTCTTATTCCAAATTTCTGGTGGGGGCGGGGCGTAGGGATCCCCTAGGCAAAAAGTTGGATGCGCTCCTGGGAGATTATCTGAGTTTGCTCTAACCTGTTCCTTGTCTTGTAAATTTATTTCCATGTCACGATTGCTAAGTTGTGAGTGTATGTATCGTTATTTATTCATGTATGGATTATATTTCTATATTTTTTCTGTGGACATATACGGGTGTTTTCTTATCTAGTTGTAATATATATGACTCAATCGATGCTTGATTGGCTTCGTAGCGGTGGGGGCTTGTGATAT
>SDVV010045408.1:0-10068 GCA_016164225.1 Gammarus roeselii
TCTGCACCTCCAAGGCCGAAATCTCTCCCCTGCTGAACTCCTCCAGTGCCTGAATCACTGACTCCACCGAGCTAGTGCTGGAAGCGTCACCACGCCCATACGGCTCCGCCACCACCAAACCGCCACCGGAGCCCACACTCTCGGCATCGGTCTTCTCAAGGCGACCCGAATCGAGCTCCACCCACTCCTCCCAACTCTTCCCCCACCCCACGTAGTGGACCTTGACTCTTCCATCACGTGGGTCAACCACCTTGACATTGCACATCCTTCCATCTTTTCTGTCTTGACACCTCAACGAGTCACCCTTCACAAAAAGACTCCTCCTCCCAACCACCGCACAACCCGCTCCAACCATTGTTCTCTGCAGAGCAATTATATATCCTGCTTAGTAAAACTGATTTTCAAATTTTATTTCTGCTAAGTAAAACTGATTTTAAAATTTTATTTATTTCCCATAAAACTCCACATTATAAAGTTTCAGCACATTGAAACAGGTTTTAGGACAATTAAAAGAGCTCCACTCCAATTCACCTCCTCTTGTCATTAAAATGTTTCTTCCTCTTGTCAGTAAAACGCCTTCTCTTGTCAATATTTGCAGGTAGTAAGTTGCAGAGCCAGTAGCTTTTAGCACAGAGCGCATACAAACGGGGCGCATACGAAGCAGTTAGATGTTCAACTTATCTATTAATCTGGTTACTTCATTAATCTGTGTGCCCAGTATTATGTGGCACGGGAGCATTAAGACACAAATTCCCGTCAAGACACAAGACACAATAGAAGGAACAAAAAAGCTAGGACAGCTGCACGTAACATATTTATTAATTGAATGTTTTGGGTCTATAACCCATCTTCAGCATCAGTTATTATGTGGCACGGGAGCGTTAAGACACAAATTCCCTGCCCTCGATTGAGAACGAATTCAGAGCCATCAGCCTGTCATGGTAGGACACCTCAGACAGACCATGCACCCGTTTGGTCCACCTCCTCTGAACAGACTCAAGCAACTTCACATCCTGGACATATCCAAGATCCCACACACAGGAGCAGTAATCAAAAATGGGCCTGACATGCATCACAAAGTGTAAGTATAAAATTTGGGCTTCTGTTCACTGTTGACCTAAGCAAGTCACTACAAAGACCTGCAGCTCATCTCACAACTTCCCTGACATGGCCATGGAACTCAAGACCAACATCCACATGAACTCCCAAATCGCGCTGAACTTGGACACACTCCAAACAAGTACCCCTAAGTGTGTTAACAGCCTCTGCACCGGGACTAATTCATCCGGCAAAATGTCTGCTAAAATGTAAAATAACACATGACGATGGAAGGACAAATTAAATCTAAAATGATCAGCAAATGCACCAAACTTAGATACAAGGCCATCTGTTAACAAATTGACATATATAACGAAGAGGACTAGACCCAAGACTGAGCCCTGTGGAACCCCACTCAGAACATCCTTCTGCTCACTATTCACTCCATCAACACCAACACATAATTCGAAAATCGAGAAAACCACCAATCCACCTCAACATAACCTCAGAAACTCCAAGAGCAACTTCAAAAGCAAAAAAGGGCCACAACCCGACCGGCTACTGCAAGCCGCAAGCTGGGGTGGCACAAGGAGCAATCAATGTTATGAACAAGAATGGTTGAATAAATACTAACGCATGTACAGATTATACACAAAACATCATTGAGCATCAAAGTACAGCCCCTAACAGTTCCATCGGGTAATAACTCTACTGTACTTCAACCTAACCATGGCATACACAGGTTCAATTTTCATTTAAATCATAACACTTACGTCACTGATATTTGCTAGGATATAAACATGGTCCAGCAATATCAACTAATCACCTCATCCAAGGGAAGATGGGAGGCACCGTGGACAGCTGCAGGCTTGAGGCACTCAGTGGGGGGCAACAGCGGCGAGTAGGTTACTACTCAAAAATGACCAAACATCCGCATAAGTACAAAAAAAAAAAAAGTAGGTGAAATGCCCCAGACTTGATAAAAAAATGAAAAACTGTCCAAAAATTTTGCTAAGGATCCAAGTTCAAGTATCACACATGAACATAATGTAACAAATGACTATGCTCAGGCCAGAACTTTACATATAATTGATGAGAAGGCTCATAGCAAAGAATAAGGATTTTGATTAGAGTACAACTTGTTAACACTTCTGGTAATATAGGCATTTAATTACCTCTCCATGAAACAGAAAAGCTGACAACCTGATGATGGGGCAGTCTGGCAGATAAAGCCTCAGGAGAGATGCAAATCCTCCGGCAGAAAGCCAACCCCACAAGACAGCAGGAACTGGAGCAATGAGCAAACTGTAACAAGACCCCCACTGTTATCAGCAAAACACAAAGCTCCACAGGACTACAGCCTTAAGGAACAGCTGATCAATGGCCAGAAAATCAGACCTGCAGGCAATGTACATCATTATAGGCCCATATCTCTTATATTACACATACTTTCATTTAGTTATATTTGTACAACACCTCTCATAAGATAAATATCTATTATGATAGTGTAACTTTACTTATATATTGATCCTTTTACAAACGGCATCAACTTTTTAGAATACTTATAAAATTCTCCAACATATATTTAATAATGAAGTACCTAACCGTTGAATATTCTGTGTTATGACAACTTGCTAAGATTGCACAATATCACTAAATCATAGATAGATGAGCAAGACAAGAAAATATTTGGCATGTAATATTCGATTTCATGACTAGCAATGAAAAACTCTGCTTACAAAAGACTATTACAGACTGCACGAGAAATACCCAATCCATTGAGGAACAAAAGCACCGCAGCTTGACTCCCTGCTCACCTTATGTGTCCTCACATCAGTATTCTATCACCACTGCACATCAATATGACCATATGGCACCGCAACTTTTCAATTATCTATTCAACACTTTTATATTATGTTCAGCTCAATCTAAAATATCCCAGAAAATTATTTCAGAATGGAAATTACAATTTGCACAGTATGACAACCAAAATAATGCAATGCACTTCAACAACCCTACACTACCAAGATTGGCTTCCCATCACAAACTTGCATATAATATCCCTTAGGAACAATATGCAACAACAAATGAACAGGAAATGCTTTCAGTTGAATGCTCTTCGATCTGGGACATGGGGCTGTGATTAATTGGTAGCAAAACACTTGCAGGACCATGAATGGGGTATTAGGTACACATCCATTCATGCGCTCAACAGGCGCATGTGGTCCACTGGAATCTCTGTTTCTCACAACCACATCTGAAGGTGGCATAGTGTTTAGAGGTTTCAAAGCTTCTGGCTTGCTACTGGCTATTTATACACAGGTCTCCTGATTGTGCATGGTTTACTTATGCTCTGAAGTGGCTGACCATGATGAAAAGGTTCCAGCAACCTAGTTGTTTGAGGCGTAGGTTTGTACCCACACCTAACGTTTACTGGCTTGGTTAGGGCCCTCCTTCAGTCATGTGTGGGCACTCAATCGCATGACCCTCGAATGAGTGAGTGAAAAAAGATTGTGAATGAATGTTTTAATCTGGCCTTGATGTGCTTTCCAGCCTTTGGTTTCCTCACTGAGAAACTTAATGTATGTGGATGGCTCAATTTTAAGGCATAAGCGTAAACCAGTGAAAACTTTTGGGCTCTGCTACTGAGGAGACTTATCTTTGACCTCACTCCTGACCTGAAGTGCTGCAAGTTCTTTGGTGGACCCATTAGCACTAAAGAACTAAGTTTTAGAATGTGTGACTGCACATGATTAGTGTGAGGTGGGGCTTGCCCTAGACTACCCATCTACATATGTTCCAAAAAAGCTAGGCTAACGCACCAGTTAATGTACTATTTACAATAGGAAAATCAAATTCATACCGGCCCACACGGCCACACTGGTATCTCACCTTTGTATCTCACCTTTGTATCTCACCTTTGCATCTCACCTTTGCAGCCCCTCACAGCCCCAACAGCCCCGCCAACAGGGCATACAGGAATGGGAGGCAGTACACCTCATTGCGCCAGCAATAAAAAAGAACAGCACGGCACAAGCACTGCAGCAGGACGCTGGTCGGAATGTGCTTGATAGGTCAAAAGTAAACAAAACAATGAAGACAATCAACAACTGCACACAACTGTCAGCAACACAAACAAAGACACAAGATCACATCAAATTTTCATGCAAAACTCTAACAACACCGCACCCAAATCCTCCGCCAAGATCCTCTTGAAGCCACATAGTGAATCACACTGCACCACATCAGTGAGCAGCCTGTTCCAAATCTGCACACAGCGAGGAAAAAGAATCAAGAAAAAAATAATCAAGAAAAAATGTATTTTTGTTCATAGTTCATCTGACAGCAAGGAAACACCAGCTTGAAAGAATGCCCATGTGTGCCCACATCTGGAGCTCTCTCAAACAGACCAGACAAAGTTGAATCAACAGAACAATGGAAAATCTTCCAACACTTCACAAGATCAGAACGCAACAACCTCCCCCTCACAGAAAACAACTGCGTCTTTTTGAGCCTTTCACCATTGTCAACTCCACTCAGCCCATCAATTTCCCTGGTCCACCTCCTCTGCACAGACTCCAACAATCTCAGATCCCCAAATATCCCACATTCCACTCACATTAGCAGTAGTCCAAGATGGGTTTTGAATAAGTAATAAACAAAGAGACCATGAAAACAGAACTCCTATTGACAGAAGAGCGGAGCAGACTGGTTGCCAGAGTAAAAAGCCTTCCTTACAACGCTCTTCACGTGGAGAAGGAACGGCAGCCTTGAGTCAACAACCTTTCCCATGTCCCTGAAGGAATCAACAAACTCAAGTACCACACTATTCAAGTTATAAGCAATTCTATCATCAGGCTGCTCCAATTCAAGACTACCCCTGCGGAAACGCCCAGACACACTTGTCCATGTTCAACAAGAGATTCCATGACAATGACCCAGACTGCACCAAATCCAGATCCCTCTGCAAGGAAGACACACCCAGCAGGCGAACTGCTTGTAAATGGTGGGGGGGAGAACTCAAATAAAGTTTGAAGTCCTCAGCAAAGGCCTTCCACTCACAAGCCACACCTGCTGCAACATGATTGACATATAGCAGAAACAATAGCAGACCCAGCACAGAACCCTGGGACACCCCACTTGTCACCTCCGTGAAGTCACTGACAACTTCCCTCACAGAAACACATTTGCCTCCCTGTCAGAAAATTACCCACGTCTCAGATTGTCCAACAAAACCAAGTGACTGACAACATAGAACGCTTTTGAGAAATCCAGAAAGACCACTTCATCAACCATTCCTTCATCTACAGGTTCAGCAACCTTGCCATAAGTAAGCAGAAGGTGGTCTTTGGTGCTCCTTCCCACCCTGAAACCAATTTGACCCTCGGACAAAATGCCAGAATCATCCAGAAAAGACATCACCTGGGACACTATAACCTGTTCCAGCACCTTACAGCAAACTGAAGCAAGACTCCCAGGCCAATAATTGAGAAGGTCACTTCTTGAACCAGACTTGAAGATAGGAACAACACGAGATTCCTTCCAGGCCTCCGGTGCCATAATTTATGCCATGGACTTCAACTTTTGGCATTTGAATAGATAAATGCTAATGAAAAAGTTTTTTCTTAACAGGCAGCATAAATGGCATACCCTGGCACTTATAAAATGATCAGCTGGTGCATTGAGAACGTACTCTGTCTGAGATGACATAGTGCAGAGGTATTCAGCATTGCATCTGAATGCATACCTTGATTATTGCTCTGGGTTATGTCCAGGATGTGAAGTTGCTTAAGTCTGTTCAGAGGAGGTGGACCAAACAGGTGCATGGTCTGTCTGAGGTGTCCTACCATGACAGGCTGATGGCTCTGAATTTATTTTCTATTTAGGGCAACCTGCTGAGAAGTGACCTGATTATGTATTGTAGAAATCTGTGCTGTGACACTGAGGGTTTCGATTTGTCCATTCTGTTCCAAAGGTCACTGGATGTTAGGACACTAGGACATCTGCACAAACTCTTGGTGCCTCGTCGCTCTGTGGATGTGGCGGGTAGGTTTTTTAATGTTTAATGCTGCTGCAGCAGGCAGCTGCCTGCTGCTGTCTACCATTTCTGCTTTCAAGGCGGAATTAGCTGAGTTTTGGAGGGATAGGTTGTTTGAGTGTTCGGCGCTTGTTGTGTTTCCGGTCATGTTGTTGAGTTTGTGGTGTGATTTGTCCTATTCTTTGTTTCTGATTGCTCTTTGTATATGTATATATAAACATTCAATATAAGTGTGAATGCATATGTATACAAGTATTTTTTGCTTTCTTGGTTTTTGCTGGGTTGTAGTTTTGCCTAGTGTGTTCCATATGGGTGACTTTGGGTATGTTTTCTGAAAGCCACTGGTGCGCATCTCTTCCAGTATCTTCCCGTTTGTTGTTCTGCGGAGTCCTTGTAGGTACTGGCACGCATGGCTGTCCTAGCCTCTCCTGACTCCGTGCACCTGACGATCGGGTATGCTGAGTATTGGTGGGGGGAGGGCTGCAAAGGTAAGAATACCTGATAAATGCCCATAAATGAATTCTGTAAATCAATTCCTATTTGGTTAAAATATAGGGCTGAAGCCAACCATTAAAGAATTTTGTTCATCTTATCAAGATCAAGAAGGAACTCCAAGAGTAGTATTGTTAACAGTTGTGAAACTTTTTGAGGTGAGTGGACTGATGCAGCCATCAGGTCAATGAATTACAGAGACCTCCAGAAGTATCAAGAGTAAATTTTCAACATCACTCAAACTAAGATAACTTTGTTGGGAATGATCAGAAACGTTATCCTACTTTTCTACACACTAAGATTAATTATCTTGAAACCACACTTAAAAACTTTCATACCTTTCTTGTGTTATAATAAGGGCCTTACCAATGCAAGTGGAAGGTATTTTGTTTAAATTTCAGGAAGAAAAGTATAACATTCCATTAGGCCTTTACTCCCACCCTATGGTAAGACCTGCCACAATCTACTTTAAACAATACACTGGGCACAATATATGAAATCACTCCATAATGCTATAATTTTATTTGTTCAAAGTTACGTAAACCTAAAGCTGACCCCCTGCAGGAGGTGTATATTTAATTCCTGACAAAGATTGTAATGCTTGATGCAAAGGAGAATAAGGATAATCTATTCCAATTAGCTTAATTGCTGTCATATCCTCTTCATCAGTCAATTGAGTTATCTTATCTGTAAAGTCCTCCTTGTGATGATTTTTTTCTTTTATCCAGATGCATTCCCTTTTTTTTTTTACCTTATTTATTAATTTGTTTACAGTGCCCTATTCATTCCTTTAATACTCAACTGGGCACTGAGTTTAAGTGATCATCACAATCAGGAGTCATTTGTAATATGGTTTCAATAGCACTTATTTGTGGATAGTTTTCCCAGCTTCCCTTGCTCTCAAAAGAGAAGAGTATCATATATTCTGGAAATATATTTATACCAAGTTTCAATGTAAAACTGAAATTGACCATTACAATTCTTGGGTCAGCCTAAATTATTACAAATTTGGCCTCAATGTGTATATTTCATTCAGCAATTTTCAAAAAGATATACAGCGTGAGCATTTGTGTTCTTCCAATTATTCTGTTTGAAGGTCCATGTAGAGACTATATATTAAGATGAATGTGCTTCTTGAAAAACTGCTCCTCATTATGTATTTTTTCAGGTCCATGGAGGAGCTGCTTCAGGTTCAAGTGGGAGCAGCTCGGCCTTTGCTGGGGAGCCGTCTGCTTGCTTGCAAGTCCTAGGAGGAGATGCAGACATTTTGGTAATGGCAAGGAGGAATAGTAGGAATAAGTTGAAGAGATCACAATATAACGGAAGCAAATTATTGACTTGTGGCTCCTGTAAATACAGCACCGGTAATGAACGCAATTTAAATAGACATCTTTGCACACATAAGAGTGTCAGAAATAAACCGTTTGCTTGCAATTTTTATGAGTACAGAACAGATGTTAAAGGTAGTCTCAAAGCATGTCTTTGCATGCACGAGAGACTCGGACGTAAAACATTTGCCTGCAATTATTGCGTGCCAGAACTGGAGTGGAAGATAGCCTCAAAGCACATATTTGCATACATGAGAATGTTGGAGATGAACCATTTGCTTGTAACCATTGCCAGTATCAAACAAACGCAAAAGGTAACCTCACAACTCATCTTCACACACATGAGTGTCAGTGAGAAACCATTTGCTCGCAACCCCTGTGTTTACAAATCTGATCTTAGAAAAAATCTTGCAACACATCTGCACTCTCTTGATAGGTTCAGAGATGAACCATTTGCTTGCGATAATTGCGAGTACAGAACTGATCTTCAAGGTAGTCACAGAAACCAACTTTGCCTACACGTGTGATTCAGAGATAGTCCAGTGGCTTGCAACTGGTGTGCTAACTCTTCTGTAAAGTAGTCTCAACACCTTGTCACAGACATGAGACAGTGTAGATAAACCATGTGCTTGCAACTTTTGCTGTTACAAAACATGTCTCTAAGGTGGTCTCTTCAAACAACTTCACGTGCATTTGTCTATCAAGAGTCTGCAGAAGAACCATTTGATGCAACTATGCAATCACAGAACTGCTAGAAAATCTGTGCTTCCTATGCATTGTTGTATTCATGAATGGCACAATGAATTAATTATTTGCAGCTAGTTGTACTGCAAATTTTGTATTGAAGTATTGCTAGAAAGGTCTTCAGCTTATCCCATCCCTACAATTTTACAATCATGAGTAAAATTGAAATAAATAAAAAGTGCGACCAATAGGTACCTTTCTGAGCAACTAAGTGTAACAGTTATGTATCTCATTTTTGTATCTCACCTTTGCAGTCCCCAACAGCCCCGCCAACAGGGCACGCAGGCATGGGAGGCAGTACACCTCAGCGCGCCAGCAATCAAAATGAACAGCACGGTACAAGCACTGCAGCAGGACGCTGGTCGGAATGCGCTCAATAGGTTCAAAGAAAACAAAACAATGAAGACAGTCAACAACTGTCGGCAACACAAACAAAGCCACAATATCACATCAAATTGAGTCTAGCAAAACTCATACAACACTGCCCCCAATTCCTCCGCCAGGGCCCTCTTGAAGCCACGAAGTGAATCACACTGCACCACATCAGCGGACAGCCGGTTGCAAATCTGCACACAGCGAGAATAAAAGAATCTCCTTTTATTGTCCGTCTGACAGAGAGGAACCACCAGCTTGAAAGGATGCCCACTTGTGCCAACATCCGGAGCTCTCTCAAACAGAGCAGACAAACCTGAATCAACAGAACAATGAAAAATCTTCCAACACTTCATAAGATCAGAGCGCAACAACCTCCCCCTCACAGAAAACAACTGCTTTGCTTTGAGCCGCTCACCGTAGTCCACTCCACCCAGCCCATCAATCTCCTTGGTCCTCCTCCTCTGCACAGACTCCAACAATCTCAGATCCCCCTAATATCTCACATTCCAAACACATGAGCAGTAGTCCAAGATGGGTCTAATACAGATACAGACAGATACAGACACTAGTCCGCATCCCACAGAAAGGGGGGGCGGCCGACGGCAAGGCGCACCTCACACGCTCACACTCACACAACTTAGCCCTTTTGTGCTAAAGGGTCCGGCCGGTAGCCCCTCAACTTACACTCTGGGTCCCGAATGTACCGAGGAACCGTCGTCAGCAGCAGGGCTCGACAGTTTTCTCTGGTTTACCCCCGCCGCGTCATAATGACTCCCCCCCCCTACCCACGACCGTCCCGACAGCGGGATGCCAAGGGCGGGAAAGCACATCAGAGCAGCGTCAAAATCAACCATTCACAACCATTCTACACTCACGCCTGTTCATTGCACGCTCTCTCGCCACCTCCACATTCATGTCTCTTCTTCCCAACGCCTGCTTCAGACCATCCATCCACCCAAACTTCGGTCTACCTCTAGGCCTGCGACCACTCGCCTCCGCATTCATCACCCTTTTCACCAATCTCCCTTCATCCATCCTCTCCATGTGCCCGAA
>SDVV010045409.1:0-10068 GCA_016164225.1 Gammarus roeselii
CTATTGCCACTGCGTAAGACTGTAGTCGCTTCGAGAGACTGTAGGCACGGCGTGAGACCATTGCCACTGCGTAAGACTGTAGTCGCTTCGAGAGACTGAAGGCACGGCGTGAGACTATTGCCACTGCGTAAGACTGTAGTCACTTCGAGAGACTGTAGGCACGGCGTGAGACCATTGCCACAGCGTAAGACTGTAGTCGTTTCGAGAGACTGTAGGCACGACGTGAGACTATTGCCACTGCGTAAGACTGAAGTTATTTCGAGAGACTGTAGGCACGGCGTGAGACCATTGCCACTGCGTAAGACTGTAGTCGCTTCGAAAGACTGAAGGCACCGAGCAAGACTAGAGGCCCTGCGTGAGTCTACAGTCATCGCGTGAAATTATTGTCTCTGCTTGTGTCTATAGTCACTGCGTACGACTATAACCACTGCATGAGACTATAAGCCCTGAGCTTGACCTAGGCACTGTAAAATACCTAGTGATTACATAGAATCAAATGACTGCGAGTCTGTGGGAAAAAAGATGCCTCATTGACAGAGAGTTCATCTTTGGATTCGATGACCCGTGTTCGAGCCCCGGTGACAGATGAATTGCATGCTAAAACCCTTTATTAATTTACCTGTCAGTCTTTCGTCACCTCCAAATAATCATACGCTCTAGCTTTACGTAAAAAATATCTAAGAAGACAATCTTTCAATTATTCGATCGAAATATTGATGTACGGATTCAATTATGGCAATTATCGACGTCAATTGAATCCATAAGATTCCTCCCACGATTAATATACGTGTATCGTTAATCCATACATATAGTGAGAACTAAATACTTGTGATATCATCTTATTTCATAACTCAAAAACGTATAATAAGTTCGAAATTTTGCGACAACACGAGATTGCCACTGCATTTTTCATGAAGGCTATTCGGTGGTGTGACGGCGAGAAGATCCTCTCCCGCGCTCGCTCTTGGCCGTGTATTATCATATGTTCGTGGGGCACTGAGAAGCTGCGACAACTGAAGGCAGGAACTCCTTAGGTCTTGTTGATTCAAAGATAACTCACGAACCAATAATTCTGACACTAGAATATCTGAGAAACACTTTTTTTTTCATTTAAAAAAACTTTGCACTTATAACAGACAATTGCAACAAAACGTCAATGATCTTTCTCATCAGTCTGCTTCGAAACATGTTCTTTACCATATCTGCCTATAGAACTTAGTCATGTAATATGCCTCATCTTAGGGAAGCCCATTTCAGCTATATCCGGATACCTCTCCCAACTTATAACCAGATCTACCAACACTCACACGCTAGCTGCCTCAGCACACCTCCCTTCCACCACCTCATCCGACCATGTGGCCAGGTATGTGACGATCACGCTAGCTGCCTCAGCACACCTCCCTCCCAACACCTCATCCGACCATGTGTCCAGGTATGTGACGATCAGACGACACGCTAGCTGCCTCAGCACACCTACCTTCCAGCATTGCATCTGACCATGTGTCCAGGCCTGTGACGATCACGTTAGCTGCCTCAGCACACCTCCCATCCCGCATCTCATCTGACCATGTGTCCAGGCCTGTGACGATCACACTAGCTGCCTCAGCACACCTCCCTTCCAGCATTGCATCTGACCATGTGTCCAGGCCTGTGACGATCACGCTAGCTTCCTCAGCACACCTCCCTTCCACCACTTCATCCGATCATGTGTCCAGGCCTGTGACGATCACGCTAGCTGCCTCAGCACACCTCCTTTCCAACATCTCATTTGACCATGTGTCCAGGCCTGTGACAATCACGCTAGCTGCCTCAGCACACCTCCCATCCAGCATCTCATCAGACCATCTGTCCAGGCCTGTGACGATCACGCGAGCTGCCTCTGCACACCTCCCTCCCAGCATCTCATCTGACTATCTGTCCAGGCCTGTGACGATCACGCTAGCTGCCTCAGCACACCTCTCTTCCAGCATTGCATCAGACCATGTGTCTAGACCTGTGACGATCACGCTAGCTGCCTCAGCACACCTCCCTTCCAGCATTGCATTTGACCATGAGTCCAGGCCTGTGACGATCACGCTAGCTGCCTCAGCACGCACACCTCCCTTCCAGCAGTGCATCTGACCATGTGTCCAGGCCTGTGAAGATCACGCTAGCTGCCTTAGCACACCTCCCTTCCAGCATTGCATCTGACCATGTGTCCAGGCCTGTGACGATCACGCTAGCTGCCTCAGTACACCTCCCTTCCAGCATTGCATCTGACCATGTGTCCAGGCCTGTGACGAATAGCTGCGTGTCCTCCTCCAGTATCGAAGTGCCTTGCTTGAGAGGATCATCACCATGTGTTATTACCTCTAAAAATGTAACGAGTTCATAAAAAAGTCTCCTCACGAGACATGAAATGGCAGGACTGACAACGCGTCAGAAGTCTGAATTATTTGACAGGGAGCTGACAGCGCGTGAGTTACTTGACCGGAAAATTGACTGCTCCAGAATTATTTGACGCTGAGCTGACAGCGGGTGAGATACTTAAAGGGAGAAATGACGGCTTCGGAATTGTTGTAAAGGGAGCTGACAGCGCAAACGTTACTTGACGGAAAACCCAGCGTATCCTGAGTTACTTGAGTGGTATCTGACAGCGCGTGAGTTACATGACGGGAGAATTGAAGACTCTTGAGACACATGACGTGCTGCTGACCACCCTCAAGTTACTGGACAGGAATTCGAGGGCTCTTGAGCTGCTTGACGGGCAGCTGGCAGCCCTCGAATTTTTTGCCAGGAGAAAGGTCACCTAGTCAGTTATTTGGTACCCCTGAACGCATTAACATAACTTCGGAATAGACATCACGTAAATTCGTGAGCACTAACTTGATGTGGGTTACACACCTTGAGTATAGACGACGCAGAGTTGACTATTCGTGTGCATTGACTCAATGTCGTTCACTCGCGGGGTTGGAAGCTGCACGAGTACTAACAGCCCACGAATATATTTTTTATTTTGCTGCTTATATGTACTGGCACCTATTGTTGTGAATACCCATAAATATTTAACGGTGGGTAGAGTCCAAGTTCAAATTTCAGGGTATGAACTGTCGGCATGTAGGTGACTCACGCATGCATGGTGTGGTAGGAACATGTAGCATGTGGGGTACTTCAACTGCTTGGATTAGAATCAACTGCTTGGATTAATTCTACTGGAACTGCTTGGATTAGAAACAACTGTACAGTAGTGACAGAAAAATTCGTTTGCGAATCAAGTTTGACAAAACCTCATATCATTTTATGATTTCTTAAGTATCGGCGGCAATATAATTTAAAGAATTCTTCAAGTGGTTTTGTCCAGATGTAATACAGTATCGAAATTCCATATTAGGTTGAATTTCACGGGGCCAAATATCGCATGTTTTCCGTTCCATGGACTAACCATGAACGTGTTTCTCTCGCTTCTGTATGCATATTCTAGTTGACGGAAGGGAACCTTTAGCGAATTTACAACAAAAAAGTATTCATCATCAGAATATTTTTTTACGTTCCATTAGTTTGTTTGAATGATTTTTACGGTCTCAATTTTGACATTTCAATTTGCATGAGTGCAGATTTCTCCACAGTTTTTTTATCATTTGGCTACATATAGTGCAGATAGTTTTTATGCAACATAGATAATGCACACGGAGAGTAGCTTTCACAAGCAGTTGCATTAAAAAATACATATATTTTACTATTATGACGGAAAATTAGATTAGGGGAGTAATCTGGAACCGACCTTCAAACCTTAACGAATCTAATGTGAGTTCACCCTGTGACGAAGCCTCCATGGATCAGGGGTGGGTGATGATGGAATCCAAAGTCTAAATCGAGTCAAAATAGAGTTTCGATGAGAATATTGTATCGAGAGGCCCTAATCTAAGAGCTTTAAAATAGGGAGTAACGTTTAATGAGACCTTTTTGTGAAAACTTTCTTAGTGAGCGCTTTAAAGGTTGCTGAATAGGTAAAAAAATAATGAAAACACAATTGACAAAAATTATAAGTCGAAACATAAAACTTTTTCAATGTCTTCCGAGGCAAGGGCCTCGCATTGCGTCCTTTTTAATAATGTGCCCATAGATCTTACACTCTCTAAAAATTAATTTTGTTAAACAATTGATAACGTGCATGTTGTGAGCACAAAACTCGCTATCCGATCAATATATTGAGCGTTACAGAACAGAGTAAGTAGGCCAACTTATAACGAAATCAATCATAAATAGAAACTTCCATACATATGCTTTTGTTTGGAGTTTTTTGTCTGGATTCAGATTGAGAGTAGCTATCATTTAGATACACGACTAAAATCACCGCAGTTGAGGAGAACAAGATGTACTGGAAAGAGTTGAAGCGGGCGAGGAATGGGAGACTGGAATGGAGGAGGTTGGAAAAGATGTTGTGGGAGTGGGGTGACGAACAGAAAAGATGGGCTGAAAATTTCGCAGCGTTGTTGAATGTTGAGGAAGTCAGAGAGGCTGACAATGATACTGAGGGGGGTGGCGCACCATTTCCATGCTAAGGAAGAGGTGCTTGAGGCGGTGGAGGAGATGATCGCTGGGACAGCTCATAACTTGAACGGTGTTGCAACTGGAGGAATGGAGTAACGGTAGTTGAATGTTATTTGAGGCTACTATATCTGTGTTTTGTGTCGGGTGTGGTGCCGATTGAGTGGCGCAGTGCTTACACTGTAACACTACAATAGGGCAAAGAAGATCAAATCAATGCAACAACTCATGAGGTATCAATCTATTTTGTGAAGTGGGTAAGTTTTACGGAAGAGTGCCAAACAAGAGGATTAGAGACAGTACGGATGGAGCGATTTTTCAGTGGTAGAGGGTGTGCAGGTTAGAATTCTTCAGTGAGACAAATCTATAAGAAGAACTTGCGAAGGGAAAAGATGTGTTCTGGGCTTTCATGAATCTAGAAAAGTCTACGATAAGGTCGACCAGGACGGGTTGTATGTGTGGCGTTCCTACGTATGGTGTAGGCGGAAATTTGTCATGATCGGTCTTGAGCATCTATATTGACAGCAGAACATGATTCAGAGGTGGAAGCGATGCGAGTGCTTCACAGTGTAAATGAAAATGACAGTGTCACGTTTTCCTTTCCGGCTGTTTAATCTCTTCATTGATGGGGTGGTCAGGGACGCTTTGGTCAGCTGCTGTTTGCGGACGATAATTCACTGGTGGCAGATTTGGAGAAGTAGCATAGGCTAGTGACGGAGTTTGGTAGAGTGTGAGAGGAGAAGAAGCCGCGAGGTGATGATGGAAAAAGTAATGACATGTTCGACCAACGACGGTGCTAGCAGAGTCATTGTCCTCAAAAATTGAGCGTTATTGGAGGAAGTTAGTGTTTTAAGTAACTTTGCTCTCATGTGCAGGAAACTGGAGGAATGGTGTAAAGTATCGGGTGCACTGAAGAGTGTATAGAGCAGCAGGACATTAGATATGGAAGCAAATAGAATATTGTTTGAGGTGGTAGTTGTCCCAACTGTGCTCTACGGGGCTCAGACGTGGAGTGGAGAGGCAAGAGCGGAAGAGAGAAGGAAATTGATGCTTGAGAGGTGTGATGCTGTGGGAGAAAATCATTATTGAGGTTGTTCAAATCAGAACGGTGATGACGGAGAAGCTGAAGAACAGAATGAATGTACTTGTTCTAATGTGGTTCGGACACATGGTGAGGATGGATGATAGGAGATTGGTGACAAGGATGATGAGGCGGGGGTAAATGTGTGTAGGCATAGAAGAGAACCGAGTATGAGCAGATGGACGGCGTGAAGCAGCTTTAATGAGGAGAAACATGTGTGGGGTTAGCAAACGATTGTGCAATGAATATGCGTGAGTGGAGAGTGATTATGAATGAATGGATTTGGATTCAGAAACTATGATTCATCAGAGACGTAGAAGACGAAAACCATTGAAAGCTGTCGAGCCCTGATGCTGACACTGAAGTTTGGGTTGCGCGGTCCTGGCTGGATCTTTTAGCGCCGAAAAGGTGAAATTTTGGTGTTTGTGCGATTGCATGAGAGGAGCGTGACGTGCGTCTTGCCGTCGGTCACCTCCCCTCTTGAGATTCGGCCTTGCGCCTCTATCAGTATTTCAGTTGAATTTTAAATGTAAATATCGTATTTTCCTTCAATCATTGATTAACGTTTGATCGGGCATGTGCCCACATGAATTTATTTTGAGTCATCTGACTATTCGATTCTGAGGGAAGAAATAGGATTTTGCTGTGTGTACCCAAATGATTTTGAATTGTGTTTCGCCAGGTAACTTGTGCTTAGTGTGTCGCCAGACGATTTAATCCATATTTTAAATTTGGTTGCAAACTGTTTGTGCGCAGACCACTTCAAATAAGGACCAACGTGCATACGGTAAGAAAATAGGATTAAGATTGTTTGAGGACCGTCTTCTCGTGGGTCTCTTTATGTAGTCAGGTAAGGGAGAAACTGTGAAAATGTCCTTTCAGGTTAACAAGACCTTCCATTTCATTTGTAGACAATCTGAACGACTAACACAATCTGTTCCTCGTGATCAGAATAAAATGTGGGGTAATTTACGCACATCTTCGTATTGAAAATGTATAAATAAAATGCGAATGTTATTTCACAATTTTATGTGCTCACTGTACATTTCAGCTTATGATTTTGACTTGACAGTGATTGCTGATAAGACTAGTATTTGTGGAAATAAGCTTTCACAGATCTGGTGTGCTGTGATATTGGTGCCTCTCGGCCTGCTCTGCCCTATGGCTTCAATGGTGTGTTTTGCGGTAGTCTTGAGGCCATGCAACTATTAAAACTCGATGCGTACGAATTCGTTGTTGTATGAACAGTAACGAAAATTAAATTCTTTATGATTTTGAAAATCATTTCTTGATATATTTTCCAACTGTATAGAAATTGAATTTCTAAAACTCACGAACCCTTGTCGTAAGAGGCGGAAGCAAATATAAAGTGATTTCTTCTTTTATCGATATGTCTACAACTAAGAAATGAACCATTATTTTCCCACGGATAATTTAATTTTATCTGAATTTTTATTTAAGCATTATACTCGTTCTATGCATCTTTATCAATGGTAGAAATAACATTGTACACAATCTAAAGAGAAATCAGAATGAACCGAGCAGAAATATGTGATGATTTTATCGTTGGCACATTTTGTTGCGCTACTGTGCGTGCAGTAGAGAAACAAAACAAAATAAAAAATCATAAATAAAAATAAAATGGAACAAAATTTACGTTCCATGGAGATTTTATTGATACAATTCATTAAGAAGCTTTGGTCAATTATAATATCGCATCAAAATCTACATTAAGTCAAATCCACTCCGTTAAAGACTATGCTTAAACCGATTTGACTTCGTAACTCTTCGTTCAATATACGCTTTTGATCGTTCTATCCCTTACTCATCAAGTTATTATATCCCCTTCAAACTTTCTGTAGAACCATAACCTCTTGTTTTATTGGTCCATAACAACGAGCAGCAGAGGGTCAAGGGAGGCGGCCAGCTGGCGTTGGAGTTGCTCAGCCCCGGGTTGCCTGTGTTTGGAGTGTGTTTGGACTGGTCGCCTGTGTTTGGAGTGTGTTCGGAGGGCTTCGAGTCTCATTCACTCAGGCCACAGGTCGCCTGTGTTTGGAGTGTGTTCGGAGGGCTCTGAGTCTCATTCGCACAGGCCACGGGTCGCTTGTGTTTGGAGTGTGTTCGGAGGACTTTGAGTCTCATTCACTCAGGCCACGGGTCGCCTGTGTTTGGAGGGCTTTGAGTCTCATTCACACAGGCCACGGGTCGCCTGTGTTTGGAGTGTGTTCGGAGGGCTCTGAGTCTCATTCACTCAGGCCACGGGTCGCCTGTGTTTGGAGTGTGTTCGGAGGACTTTGAGTCTCATTCACTCAGGCCACAGGTCGCCTGTGTTTGGAGGGCTTTGAGTCTCATTCACACAGGCCACGGGTCGCCTGTGTTTGGAGTGTGTTCGGAGGACTTTGAGTCTCATTCACTCAGGCCACAGGTCGCCTGTGTTTGGAGGGCTTTGAGTCTCATTCACACAGGCCACGGGTCGCCTGTGTTTGGAGTGTGTTCGGAGGACTTTGAGTCTCATTCACTCAGGCCACAGGTCGCCTGTGTTTGGAGGGCTTTGAGTCTCATTCACACAAGCCACGGGTCGCCTGTGTTTGGAGTGTGTTTGGAGGGCTCTGAGTCTCATTCACACAGGCCACGGGTTGCCTGTGTTTGGAGAGTGTTCGAGGGGCTCTGAGTCTCATTCACTCAGGCCACGGGTTGCCTGTGTTTGGAGTGTGTTCGGGGGGCTCTGAGTCTCATTCACTCAGGCCACGGGTCGCCTGTGTTTGGAGTGTGTTCGGAGAGCTCTGAGTCTCATTCACAATTCTTCTCGGGCAAGGGGCAAGCTTACACAATTTGGGCACGCGTGTACTGCGTGGGCCAATCTTGCACAGTTCGGGAATGCTTATACTCTGTAGGCCACGCGTGTTCTCTTTGGGCATGCTTGCACAGGGTGAGGCAAGCTTGCACAGTTTTTTGTTCTTGCTGGTACTCCGTGAAGTAAGCTTGCTCTCTTTGGACATGCTTGTACTGCACTTAGGCAAGCTTGCACAGTTTGAGCATGCTTGTAATCCGTGGGGTTTTCTTGTTCAGCTTGGGCGTGCTTGTACTCCGTGAGCCAAGCCCGCACAGTTTGAAAATGCTTATACTAAGTAGGCCAAGCTTGCAGAGTTTGGGCATACTTGTATTGCGTGGGCCAGGCTTGCGCAGTTTGAGCATGCTTGAGCTCCGTAGACAAAGCTTGAACATGCTTGAACTGCATGGCTAAACTTGCACAGTTTGAGCAAGCTTGTACTTTTTAGGGCAAGCTTGTACAGTTTGGGCATGCTTGTACTGCGCGGGCCAAGCTTGCACAATTTGGGCATAATGTCCTCTGTGGGCTAAGCTTGCTCCCTTAGTACCAGGCTTGCGCTCTTTGATATATTCTGTAAATTTTTGGATATACTGCCACTCTTTTAAATATTGTCATTCTTTGGGCAAAGATTTCACTCTTTGGGCCAAGTTTTCACTCTTTGGGCTAAGTTACCACTGGTTTGGCCCTGTTTGTATTATTTTTACAATTCTTTCATTAATTGAGATTGTCTGTCACGGTTTTTATGCAAGGCTTTCCCTCTTTGAGCAAAACTCGATCCCGTTGGGCCAAGCTCACACTTCTTGAGGAATTTGTGCTCTACATTTCTGTGTTACGCTGCGGAAGCCTAGTAATATTAAGAGTAAGCTTAGAACTCTAGATAAAGCTCACAGTCTAGAGCATACTGGCAGAGGCCAGATTTTCTTTGACAAAACAGGCCCCAGAGAAAGAATTTGCCAGTCTCATGAGAAATGTCGTCAGAAACTAAGAGTAAATTATTACGGCACTAAAGCAATTTCATTCCAGTACTCAAGTTATGACGTTTCATGACCGAGTGCATTTCCTATGAATGAGCACAATGGCGAACTGATGTAAGTCGCTATTGAGCTACCTATAAATGGTTTGTATGTTATTGAAGATCTGATACAGGTAATTTATGTTCTAGGAGATTCCTTTAATTGTCTGAAAATGAACAAGAAGATGTTCTGGAAAGAGGTGAAGAGGGTGAGAAAGGGAGAGACCGGGAAGGAGGAACGTTGTGAAAGATGAAAACGGCCAGTTGTTGTTGGAAAGTGGTAATGTACGGAAGAGGTGGGCCGCGTATTTTGATGAGTTGTTAAATGTCGAGGATGACAGAGAGGCTGACATTGTTGCTGTGGGTGGTGGTGCTCGGATGCCAGTTTTGGGAGAAAGACTTACTGCGGACATTACCAGGGAAGAGGTACAGGAGGCGGTGGACGCGATGAAATCAGGGAAAGCCCCAGAAGAAGGGTGGAGTAACGATTGTCGAATGGTTGGTGAGGTTACTGAACTTGTGTTTTGCGGCAGGCGTGGTACCGATTGAGTGGCGCAGTGCCTGCATTGTTCCGCTATATAAGGGCAAAGGAGATAAAAATGAATGCTGCAACTCGAG
>SDVV010045410.1:0-10068 GCA_016164225.1 Gammarus roeselii
AGTTTGATTCTTGACTGCCTCTGTATTAGATGAGTCACTAGAAGCATGATTGAGATGACTTTTCAGTTGTCTAACATCTCCTGCCTGTTGTGTTTTCAATTGTCTAACATCTCCTGCCTGTTGTGTTTTCAATTGTCTAACATCTCCTGCCTGTTGTGTTTTCAATTGTCTAACATCTCCTGCCTGTTGTGTTTTCAGTTGCCTAACATCTCCTGCCTGTTGTGTTTTCAATTGTATAACATCTCCTGCCTGTTGTGTTTTCAACTGTCTAACATCTCTTGCCTGTTGTTTTCAGTTGCCTAACACCTCCTGCCTGTTGTGTTTTCAATTGTATAACATCTCCTGCCTGTTGTGTTTTTAGTTGTCTAACATCTCCTGCCTGCTGTGTTTTCAGTTGTCTTACATCTCCTGCCTGTTGTGTTTTCCGTTGTCTAACATTTCCTGCCTGTTGGCAGTCACAGCGGGCAGTTTTTATTCCCCATTCGGGGTGCTTCATTTCACGATGCTCTGGTGGCACTGCATTTGGAAAACATTAGTTTGGGACAGTAACATTGGTACCAAAGGCCACACTCTAGGTGAGTAGAAGCCATCTTAGACTTAGTGAGTGAGTAACGAATGAGAAATGAATGAACGAATCCTATGTACGTTATTTTTCATCTACAGAAGATATCCTGTAAAAATATAAATTAGATGTGGGATGGGAGGAATATTTTTATGACCTACTCATATTTTTTTCGGGTAAATCATATACGGCAAACCTAAACACAGCTGTGACTAAGATGGCAGTGGCTGTTTCAATCCCATCTATGAACCATTATCAACCTGGTTTATTTATTCCTCACCATGAACTATCATCAACCTGTTCTTAAATTGTAGGTGAAAAACTACAATAATTTGGAAGGCTGTCCAACACACTCCGATTACTTCAAAGTCACAAATTTGAGTCAGCAATTGAATTTTCATTATTCCACTTCTATTTCCCAATTGATGCAGATCTCGGAATATCCGGACAAGATTATTTATAGTGAAAACGTTGTAGAGGCATTTACGAAGAAGGAATAACTATCGAGAGTTGTGAAACAAGTCGTCAGTCTCTGAAGCGGATCTAGTTGTAGATACTCAAGACACATACAGACCTAAGGAAGAACCACATATTAGAGTAGTCTCAAATAGAAACGTGATCAGTTATCCTCAGAAAGAGCAGATCAATGAGCTGACAGGCAAGGTTGTAGGGAGATTTGCTAACAAACAAACCTTCGCTGATTTCAGATTTAAAGTGAATGGGTCAACTACTGCGGAGAGTCAATGTCCTTTACTGAGCGAATGTCGATTGATGCACGGGTGCCACAAGAGCATGTTCTAATTTACTGGCCATAGTTTACATTATGCGGATTCCCATGCTTATTACGGGTAACTTACTATTTCTTTGGGGAATGCATAATTGAAAAAAGTTACACGTATCTCAAATCTAAAGTGTCTACTCTTTATCGGCGTAGAGAATAATGAATATTGGCCGATTTGATGTCAATATTTGTTACACAGAGCCGTGGTGATACACAGAGCCGTGGTGATACACAGAGCCGTGGTGATACACAGAGCCGTGGTGATACACAGAGCCATGGTGATACACAGAGCCATGTAGATATACAGAGTCATGGAGATACAGAGTCGTGTAAGAGGCTTCAAGGATTCCGTTAGGGGCTCCATTCATCACACCATAAATGACATCAGCTGGTCTGTCATACCGAGTGCATTTACAATGGTAAGAAAATATGGATGTACTGCACTATTTTTTGTACCGTAGTTATATTTTGCTTTCAGAACTTCTACTGAAAATAAATCCGAAAACCGGCGAAATACAGAAGGGTCATCATCTAGACAAAAACATACCTTAATTTTCTGAACCTTTGCTTTTTCTTGCTTGGCCTTGGGCTTGGTAGCGGTTCTCGCAAAGAGCTCCACGAACTCGACCTCGTCGAACTCCTCCTCTTTGATGACGTCCCAGAGGGGAACGGGGGTCACGCTGGGGGTGGGAGAGAAAACGGTGAAGGGGTGGAATCATACCATGAGAATTGAGGTTAAATCAAAAATGAGGGATGATGGAAAGAGAAAGAACGGAGGTCAAATAAGAAAAAACACTGTGATGAATGAGAGTTCATAAACACTTGGCAAAAGATCAGAGTGGACATCAATCAACTTTTATACGTCAGCGTTCGCTTTAGATGAGCTTCCATTGAATCAAGACCGCGAGGATAAACTTTTCATAATTATAATCACATACAGATACAGACACTAGGCCGCATCCCCCAGAAAGGGGGGTGGTCGATGGCAAGGTGCACCTCACACCCTCATACGCTCATACTCACAAAACTTAGCCCTTTAGTGCTAATGGGTCCAGCCGGGACCCCCTCAACATACACTCTGGGTCACGAGTGCAGTCCGAGGATCCGTCGTCAGCAGCAGGGCCCGACAGTTTTCACTGGTTTACCCCTGCCGCGTCATAATGGCCGAGCCCCCCCACCCACCCACGACCATCCCGACAGCGGGATGCCAAGGGCGGGAAAGCACATCAGAGCAGCGTCAACAAGTCATCAGTCTATAATTATAATCATACTGAACAAAATTTTACTTCAGTAAAACCATGAATGCATCTCGATTAAGACAAGTTCAACGCTTCAAAAAAATTGACTATTGCGCTAGAAACACTGAGCCTTCTAATCCAATCAATCAATCCATTGGAGACGATGTATGTGTCTATGAACATACGCACATTTCCTGCTAACTTGAAGGAAGGCTAAGTTAGGCTCACATAAAGAGGGAATGGAGCCTGTTAAACTCACGTCTTCTCTTCAGCAGCATCCTGCAGGGTATCGGTGGAATCCGGCCCTATGGAGGAGGGGGCAGAGGACCCGGTCTCGGAACCTTCTGCTGGCTCCTCTAAGGGGACGGGGGGCGGAGCGACAGGAAGCGTGGCCTCGGGGGGCAACTGTATCCTCGTCCAGTAGAGGGGGCGCATTGCCAGTTTGGGATTGACAGGGGTCTTGCGCAGCACTAAACACAGAAATGATAAATCCCATTGTAAATTAGCGGGAACAATTTGATGAAACCTAACTAGGCTAAAAAAAAAGGAATTATTATTGAATAATTTAGCAAACAACTACTTGATTGAGACAAACAAATTACAGGAATTACTTCATTCAATATCTACAGATTTAGGTAATATTTTTTGCACGATGAGTTGTGCTGCATCTGGGTGATGATTTCCACACTGGGATTTTAATGATATAACATAAAACGAACAACTTCTTCAAGCAGGATATCTACAGAAAATGTATAGCCCATGATTCTACATGACGGAGAGCAAGAAGAAACACACTGCAAATTATTGCTCAATTTACATTTTCAGAGCGCAAATCAGACATTACTTCAGCAAAGAGTCCATGGGGGTTTAAGGCGTGGCCTACATGTCTGACTTTGAGGGACGCTCTATATATGGAGGTAGATGTAAGGAAATGTTGCCAATCACCCATCATTTTGAATCGCAACATAAGGAAAATTATGTAGAAAAGAATCGAGGTCAATGCTAAGCAAAGGTTCGAGCTTTGCTAGCTACTGGTGCCAGCTCGCGGGAGACCTGCCATGAACCTTGCCCCATTAAATAACTTGTCTTGTGGAATGGAGACGACAAAACGCGTATCCTGGAGGAAAATTTGAGGGATCGGTGAAAGTTTCCCGAGCAGAATCCCACACTGCATTTTATATCTAAATTCTTCAGTCTTCCATTATACACCCACCAATTGGCTCCAGCGTCCTGAGTCGAACATCAAAAGGTAAAACAGCCGTCGGGTGATAGGGAAACCTGATCATTTTGATTACGCTTGTCAAAAATCAAGAACTAAAAACGATTTAAGTAAAGTGATTAGGCAGTCAAACCAATTAATAGGTGCGTCAATGTTAAAAGCCTCAAATCTCAACTCGAATTGAAAAGTGTGTCAATAACCACTCCCTCTACGAGATGAAGTAACTTTAAAACTAAAAAAATGATCATCATTATATAAGATGCGCTACTAAGGCGTTTTAATAGGATAGATCATCATTCGCTATTTGAAATGTTGAAACTAAGCAAGAATCTACCAACTCACCTGCCACTGGAGGCGCCACGGGTGCTACACATTGAGTCTCCCATCAAACAAACATTGTCACCACCAACAGGGACAAACGTTCCAGCAAACTCACAAACACACATTCGTGGTGTTGGTTAATGTTGGAGTGACAGTGATGAATGTTTGGAGAGGGTCGGCGGGGTTTCAGTCACACGGAGAGTAATACACCACAATGTTGAACCCGTTAATGACATGAAGGAAACGACATTCCAGGCTCGTATTTTTATGGTTGTTCAATTATCCGGTTATATGAAATTTGGCATTCGTTAAGGCACTTGCATGGTTATAGTTTATGGCATAATACATGCAGTAAAAAGTGTGGGCAAATACGTAGGACACCAGTGTATTTTTAGCCAGGAAATGTAGATGAAACATGACACCGAATAAAGCCAGTGGCAAAGAATCCCGATACCATTTAGGAAAATATTTTATCAGACCATACAGGAACACCATAAAGCAAGAGTGGCATCCATAATTGGAATAGTTCCAGGGCATTCCATTGCAGCAGTGGCGGCAGCACCGTCAGGGCGTCCATTGGGGGAGACAGTCAGCCAATCAGCACCGAGATGAATAGGAGTGTAGCCAACGCATGCCAGCCAATACCGTATTGGATGCCAATGAGGAACGAAGCGGTGAAGAGAGTGTTGTTGGTGTAGGTTGTGATGGGCCAGTCACATTGGAAGCAGGCACAGGAGAGGGAATGGAAAATGATGGTACACAAATGAGTGATGGACTATGGAGAAACTTTACATATAAGCTATAGCTATTACACATTTATCCATTAAACAAAGAGAAGAAGCTCATGATAATACCTCTATGTAAAGTTTCAAAATTATTTTCCTTCTCCCAACACATTCTGCTAAAAAAAGGCCTCAGCAAGAATACCTTCTTCTGATGACGATACCAATAAAAACACATGTAGCAAGGGTATAAGGTAACAATAAGTGAACAAATGTACATTTTATACATAAAAATACTGCACACAGCCCACCCACTCACATAAGTGAATATCTTAATCATATAAATCAAAATAACAACAACATTAAGGAACAAATAACTACACTACCTGTATATGACTGTAAATAAACCTACATAAATACACACAAGGAGGTCTTATAAGACGAACGAGTGTTTCTCAACGAATGTATTGAGCTCATCGTTTGAACATAGAATTTTGGGACGTGATACCAGCACTGTCACCATACTTTAGGTCACAATAACATGCACTGTAAATGATAGCAGCTCAAACTCGACAGTTGTCATCGATTCAAGTGACAAAACAACCAATAACTTTGCTCAACGTGTCGCCAGCTCTCCTTCCCTTACCCCGCCACCAGGAGACACTACGAACGTTTCTTTTACCCGCCACTGCAGGAGCTGCTACTAGAGTTTCATCGTCCAATCAAACGCTAACTAGTGTTAAAATGTTGTTAAAACTTCCACGTAGGACCACAATGAGGGATGTTTCGCGTGTGATATTTTCAGTTTTTCCAGATAAAATTGCAGGCTTTGCCGGTTTATGGTGGACCGAAAAGGGGGTGGTGGAAGATGAACACGGCCAGTTGTTGATGGGAAGTGGTGCTGCACGGAAAAGATGGACTGAGTATTTTGACGAGTTGTTGAATGTCGAGGATGACAGAGGCTGACATTGTTGCTGTTGATGGTGGTGCACGGTTTTGGAAACTTGTTGAGGACACTATTAGGAAAGAGGTGCAGGAGGCGGTAGAGTTGGTGAAAGTAGGAAAAGCTATAGGTTTCAATGGAGTTGCGATTTAGTGCCTGAAAAGGGGGATTCACGATGGTGGAATGACTGGTGAGGCTACTGAATCTGTGTTTTGTGGCGGGCGTGGTGTCGATTGAGTGGCGCAGTGCTTGCTTTGTTCCGCTGTAAAGGGCAAAGGAAATAAACATGAATGCTGCAACCCATGAGTCATCAGTTTTTCATGTGTGGTTGGTATGTTGTAGGGCGAGTGCTGTTCAAAAGGATTAGAGTCTTTAAGGATGGGGCCATTGGAGAGAAACAGTGTGGCTTCAGGAATGGTAGAGGGTGTGCCGATCAGATTTGGGCGTTAGGAGAAATATCTTGCAGAGGGAAAGGATGAGTTCTGAGCTTTCATGGATTTGTTAAAGGCCTACAACAGGGTTGACAAGGAAGCGCTGTAGAGGGTGTTGCGTTTGTAGGAAGTGTGCGGAAATTTGTTGAAAGTTGTGCAAAGTTTCTATGTTGGCAGCAGAGCATGTGTCAGAGTACGGAGCGAGGTGAGTGTTGGTTCAAATAGAAAATGGGTCTGAGACAAGGCTGTGTCGTCTCCCTGGCTGTTCAATCTCTACGAGGATAGAGTGGTCAGGGAGGCGAACACGAGTGTATTGGGTTATGGCTTGGAGCCGTTGGAAGCAAATGGGCGGAGTTGGCAGTTGAGCCAGTAACGGTTTGCACAGGATACGGCACTGGTGGCGAATTCAGAGGAGAAATTGCGTAGGCTAGTATCGTAGTTTAGTTGAGAGTGTGAGAGGAGGAGGCTTCGCGTGAACGTGGGAAAAAATTAATTAATGAGATGCTCGAAAAATGTTCATGCGAGCACAATTAGCGTCCTCCTAAATGGAGAGTTATTGGAGGCAGTAAAGCGTTTCAAGTATCTTTGCTCCCATGTGGCAAAGACCGAACTAGTGAAAACTGAGGTGAAGTCACGCGTGAAGGAAGGGGGTTGTAGGACGTTGGGGATGGAAACAAAAAGGCGGTTACATGAGGGTGTAGTTGACCAAACTGTGCTGTACGGAGCTGAGACTTGGGGGGTGAGAGCAGAGGAGAGAAGAAGATTCAACGTTTTCGGGGTGAAATGTTTGAGGAGCATGGCTAAAATGTCGCTTAGAAACAGAATCGCATTAGAATGGAGATGGTGAAGAAGTCACGACAGAGTTGATTCGAGTGATCAGAGATGGTTCGGGCACATGGTAATGGATGAAGGGAGATCGGTAAAAAGGGTGAGACAAGTAAGCATAGGCCTAGAGGTCGACCGACGTGCAGATGGATGGATGGTGTGAAGCAGGTATGACCTCCACTCGATTGTAGAGGTAGCGAGAGAGCGTGCAATGAATAGGCATGAGTAGAGAGTAATTGTGCATGGACGATTTTTAACGCGGCCCTGATGTGCTTTCCCGCCCTTCGCATCTTGTTGAGAAACGGGATAGCCGTTTGTGGGAGAGGAGGAGGGCTGGTCATCGTGACGCGGTAGGGGTAAACCAGTCGCACTGTCGGGCGCTGCTGCTGACAATGACCTCGTACGGCACACATGACCCAGAGTGTGCGTTGCAGGGTTTTCTGACCGGAACCTTTAGCGCAAAAGGGTGAAGTTGTGCGAGTGTATATGAGTGGAGTATACATGAGGTGCACCTTGTCGTCAGCCACCCCCCTTCCTGGAGGATTCGGTCAGGTGTCTATATCGGTTTGGTCGCTATAAGGTAACGTGATGCAAACGAATAGTTTTGTTCTGATGAATGAATATTTTGTTTAAAATCAAACGTGTCTATAGCGTCGTGTTGCCTACTCAATAACTCAAGAGATTTTTCTTCAAGTTCACGGGCAGGTAACAAGAGACTTACAGGAGACGTTATATGCGAAATTACTTACTTATTAGAGGTCGCATAACCGTCAGAAATGATACAAGCATAGTAGTTATAATGTCCACGTGTGAGATGCGCCTTGGTGTCGGCCACTCCCCTTTCTGGGGAATTCGGCCTAGTGTCTGTATATGATGATGTCCAAGGACATCTTGAAATGAAAATAAGAAATGAGAACACAATCACACAGCTACGTTCAGTTCTCAAAGTGGCCAGAAAGCGATTTTGTACAGTAGTGGAAGATTTAGAGCAGTGGAACGAACTTCACAAATAACAGAATCCGTACAGCTATAACTTTACGCTTAGCAGGTACTGTAAACTTGCAAGTGATTCTAGTTAACTACACATGGCCATTATATAGCAACGTCATTAGTTGCCACATAATTTCAAACAAGAATTAAAAAATACATGTTTTGTTTGATTAGATTAGATTAAGAAGGTCCATCTCCACCGGCGCTCTGATGACAGCCTCTGTCAGCTCTTCAGTAGGGTGCACTTACTTATTTCGGTTACACAATGTGAAATAGTATGCAAGTAACGATGCAAAACACAATTATTTTCAGTATTTATTTTCTTTCCAATCGCTGGGTTTCATCAGGAAATCGTACGCTAAGTTGAGTGTGTTGGGAATTGGACGAGGCGCACCTAGTGCAGAACCACGTGCGATATTACTTCTATGCAACAGAGCTATACACCCTTCTAGAGAGTGCGCCATAACAAGGATTAGATTAGAGTAACAAGGAGTTATAGCGTGTTAAATAAATTCCTTCAGCACCGAACGTCAAATTAGCAGAGGTAACACGGATCGGCATGCAAAGCGTGGAGTCATTTCAAAGAAGATGAAATACAGATACAGACACTAGGCCGAATCCCCTGTGAGTATCCTCTGATACACTCGCACAACTTAGCCCTTTTGCGCTAAAGGGTCCAGCCGGAAGACCTTGCAACACACCCTCCGAGTCATGAGTGCGGTCTGAAGTCGGTGTCAGCGGCAGGGCCCGACACTGACACTCCCGTCTCTCAACGAGATGCCAAGGGCGGGAAAGCACATCAATGCAGCGTTAAAATTCATCCATTCACAATCTTCCTCCACACACGCCGGTTCATTGCACGCTCTCTCACTACCTTCCCACTCAAGTCTCTCTTTCTCAACGCCTGCTCCACACCATCCATCCACCCAAAATTCAGTCTCCTTCTAGGCCTATGTCCACTCGCTTCTGCCTTCAACACCCTTTCCACCAATCTCCCTTCATCCACCCTCGCCATGTGCTCGAACCATCTCAGAACACGCGAATCAACTCGATCCTCCAACTTTTTCACCATCCCCGTTCTAACTCGCACCACGTCGTTATTGATCCAGTCTCTCAGTGTCAAACCAGTCATGATCCTCAAACACCTGATTTCGAAGACGTTCAACCTTTTTCCCTCTACTATTATCACCCCCCAAGTCTCGGCTCCACCGAGCACAAATGGAACAGCTACAAACTTCGTGCAGCTCTCCCTTTGCTTCCATCCCCAACGTCCAACAGCTCAGTACGCTCTTCAGAGCACTCAACACTTTACACCCGTCCTCACTCGAAACAAGCGAATCCACTCTGTCCTCCAACTTCTACACCATCCCTGTTCTGATTCGAACCACGTCGTTGGCGGTCCGGTCTCTCAGCATTACTCCAGTCATGCTCCTCAAACATTTCATCTCGAAAACATTCAACCTTCTTCTCTCCTCTGCTCTCACCCCCCCAAGTCTCAGCTCCGTAGAGCACAGTTGGGACAACCACACCCTCTTTGCATCCATACCCAACGTCCTAAAGCTCATTACACTCTTTAGTGCACCCATCACTTCACATCTCTCCTTCACTCGCGTCTTCACTTCAGTTTCCACTAGTTCAGTTATCTCCACATGAGAGCCAAGATACTTAAAACACTGAACTTCCTCCAAGAGCTGTGACACTAATTTTTCTCGCATCGACAGTCCTCGAGCATCTCATTACTTTACTCTTACCCAAGTTCACTCGAAGCTTCCTCCTCTCACACACTCTACCAAACTCAGACACTAGCCTGCATAGCTTCTCCTCTGAATCTGCAACCAGGGCCGTATCATCAGCAAATAGCAACTGGCTCAACTGCCAACTCCGCCCATTCGCTTTCAACAGTTCCAAGCCACGACCCAGCACACTCGCGTTCACCTCCCTGACCACTCCATCCATATAGAGGTGGAACAGCCAGGGAGACATCACGCAGCCTTGTCTCAGTCCCACTTTCACTGTGAACCAATCACTCACCTCGC
>SDVV010045411.1:0-10068 GCA_016164225.1 Gammarus roeselii
CACAGTTTCTCAAAAGGGTCCTAAAGGGTCTCAAGGGTGTCCCAAGGGGCCCCAGAAAGATCCAAGTGGATCCCCCCAAATCCACCTGGTCTCCCAAGTCCCCCGGGTTCCCGAAACCCCGGGTCCCCCGAGTCCCGCGGGTCCCAGGAAAACCTCCCCTCCCTGGGTCACCTTGTCTCAACCAACCTCGATACATCAAATAATAATGATAACAAATTCAAAATTTATCACCATGAAAAAAGAGCAGAGAAAAATAATAGAGCCCAAGCAAGAAAAAATTATAAAATACTAAAATAAAGTGTTAATGATCTATGAAATGAATAGTCTTCCATCCACCCCAATAGGTTAAATGTAGATACCAAGTAGGTTTAACGTAGATTCAGAGTAGGTTTAACGTAGATTCAGAGTAGGTTTAACGTAGATTCAGAGTAGGTTTAACGTAGATTCAGAGTAGGTTTAACATAGATTCAGAGTAGGTTTAACGTAGATTCAGAGTAAGTTTAACGTAGATTCAGAGTAGGTTTAGCGTAGGTTCAGCGTAGAGTAGTAGTAGTTGCCTTCGCGCTCCACTGGGGCCCCCAACACGAATTCGTCGCACGCTCCCCCGCAGGGCATGCTGGTCTAACGATCACCGGATATGATTTGATTTGATTCTCAGTTCCACCAGAGCCTCAACGCGAGTCATAATAGGCTCTCCCGTAGGGCTCGATGAACATTGATTCCAGTAGGCTCGCACGCCTCAGTGTGCGAGAAAAATAGACAACGCTTTTAAAGTTAGAAAATTGTGAAAATTTTAGCAACGTCAGAAGCACGCTGGTGCGCATAAGAAAAACGCTTAGACGAAACGGACCTCCGCTTCCAATCATTTAGAACTTCAAGAGTAATATGTACACACGCTAGTGCGCACAGGTGTCATCGTTGTGACTGATACAAGGTTCATGGCTACACGGACAAAGTCAGCTCCGACAGCAGCGCAACACAATGTTTACAGCAACGCGGTTTAGTCAAGTAAAGGTACAGTTTAGTTATTTAGGTAAGATTAAGACTCAGACGAAACAAATCCCCGCCTCCAACCACTCAGAACTACAAGATTTGATTTGATTTGGGCCTCATGTCCATCAGAGTCTCAACGTGAGTCATAATAGACTCCCTCGTAGGGCGCGAGCGTCGTTGATTCAGGTAAGTTTGTACGGCCTCGCGTGCGAAAATATTAGTCATGTCAAGATGAAGTCAGTACATATTTCAATTGTGGCATATTCGCGTACTAGCGCGTACTAGAGAGTAAAGAGTTAATGCGTATCTTCGTAAAATGTGTTGTTATTTCTGTGCGTAATGGGGTGGAGAGACCACCTCATTTGCAGAGGTGTTTGAGGTTTAGACAGCTTCGTATAGTCCCGTGTGTTTTCCGAAAGCGATAAGCTTTTTACGGTAAGTTGGGTCCGTTAGTAGGCTTTGTAGGCTGCCGCGAGTGCGTTGCAATCCATCAGTAAGTGTTTCACGCTGATAGCCACTTGGTGGCAACAGGGGCAAGGTGGCGCATCTGGTCCTATGTCGACATCCATGATGTGGTTGTGAGTTATCCACGTGTGTCCCATGCACAAGCGGTTGATGAACACTTGGTCTTTACTGTTGGTGAACTTTGTTTCCTATTTTCCGACTGAGGGTTTGACTGAAAGCATTCTAAGTCCACTCTGTTGCCACATTTCATTCCATCGGGATGTTATATGGAAGTTGATGATAGGAAACAAGTCCCAGTAATGTATTGCAAAAAATTGTTCTTGGTGAGTAGATGCCAGTTTAGCAAGCGAGTCCTCAAGTTCGTTTCCTCTTATTCCCGCGTGCCCGGGGATCCAGCAAAATTCCACTGCCTGACCCGTCTCGGTCATCACAAAGAGACCGTGCTGCATTTACGTAGAACTAGATGTTCATAGTGCAGTGTTTTAAGCTTGGTGAGGACACTCAGCCTGTCTGAGAATACGACGTATTTGGGGAAGCGATGTGTTTTAGCGAAAGAGACGGCTAGTACGAGTGCGTGAAGCTCCGCAGAGAACACGGAGGCCTCTTGTGGGAGGGTGGCAGAGAGTGGGGTGTCCCCGCACACAGCGGCGGCTCCCACTCCGTCCACGGTTTTGGAGCCGTCAGTGTATATGTGGCGGTGCTCTAAATATTCTTCCTCGAGTAGTCCTAGGTATTCCTGCCGGTGCGTGTTGGTTGGAGTAGTTGCTTTAGGGTACATTTGCAGGTCTAGGTTGACCGGTGGTGGGTTGATCAACCATGTTGGTGTGTTAATTTGAAGGATTCGATAGGAAAATGAAGGCTTAATGGCTTCACGATTGATGTTTTGCGAGGTCAGCAGGTTGTTGACACGTACGAAAAACGGTAGGCATATATTCTTTTTAGCCGCAAAAAGGCGCTTATCGGATATGTTGGTGATGTGTCTGATTGCTGGGTTGTTGATCAGAACTCCACGAGTATTATGCACGCGCACCAGTGCACACAGATAGTATCGTCGAAATTGGTACAAGGTCCATGGCTTCACAGATTAGATCAATCCCAACCACAACGCGTCACAGGGCTTATAACTACGCAATCCAGGTCAACCACATAAAACCACATATGGTCCGTGCACGCGCGAGCGAGCAGAGACTGAAGAAGAAACACCTATTCACAAAATCACCAACAGAAACTACCACAAAAATTCATTAGTATTATATATTGTGCCTGACAATATTGTGGAGTGTGAAGAAAGTAAGAGCAGGTTCGTCACAGGCAGAAAAACTGCTCGGATTATTGATTTCGCACTCATTGTTCACGGGGATAGGGTGGGGAGGGGGAGGGCAGAGGTCCCTCGGGTCCTAATAGAGCCCGACGAATCCCGGAGGGGAACCCAAGTCCCCCGGGGTCTTCCCGAGCTCCTCGGGTCGTGACCCCTCGTCTCAGCTCATCTCGGCTTGTCGTCGCGACCAACTCGACTCGCCTCAACATGTTTCGACTGATCTCGACGCACCTCGACCAGCCTCGATGCGGCTCTCCCACTCTGCGCTAGTGATCATGTGGACTGTAATTACAAAAAATGTTCACTCAAGCATTTTAGGGTGGGAGTGGGGTGGCAGAGGTGTCTCGGGTGCCCCAGAGCTCCTTGGGTCCCTTCGTCTCAGCTCATCTCGGCTTGTCTCGAATAATTTCAGTCAGTTCCGGCTCGTCGCGACTAAATCGACTCGCCTCAACATGTTTCGACTGATCTCGACACACTTCGATGAGCCTCGACGTGGCTCTCCCCCTCTGCATCAACAATGCTGTAGACTGTAATAACTAATTTCTCTACTCAAACACTCCATATTTATACATTCCTCTGCGTATGGGTTTTACAGCGTTGGGAGAGGATAGCAGAGGTTCCAGGACTCAGAGGGGCATCAAGAGGGTCCCACAGTTTTTCAAGAGGGTCTCAAGGGTGTTCCATATTGCCCCAGAAGTGTCCAAGGGGGTCCCCCCAAATCCTCCTGGTCTTCCGGGTCCCCCGGGTTCCCGAGTCCCGCGGGTCCCACGAGTACCCCCCTTCCCTGGGTCACCTTGTCTCAACCAGCCTCGATATATATAATAACAAATGCAAAATTTATCACTATGAAAAAAGGGCACAGAAAAATAATTGAGCCCACGGAAGAAGAAATATTGATATACTAAAATAAAGTGGTAATGGTCTATAAAATGAATAATTATCCATCCACCCCGAAACACTCACCAGATTATACCAACCAACACGCCCCCCAGTCCACCCAGGGCCCCTGCGGGCGTCTAAAGATTCATAATTATATAACAAATACATAATCGATCACCATGAAAAAAGGCACAAATAAAAATTGGAGCCCGTAAAGGACGAAATACTAAATAGTGAAATAAAGTGTTAATGATCTATAAAAGGAATAATCATCCATCCACCCCAACCCTTCAATATGAATTTCTTTATATTTTTAGACCGCAGGAAAGGTGCCCCCACGCGTTCCCTTTCCCCTATAGCTACACCCATGAACGCATGTCAAGAAAATTGGATGCTGTCGTCTTATCAAAGTGTACGTCAAACTGCTCGTGCGCCAACTGTGATCACTCAGGAAATGTCTAGAGACAATTGCCAAAGATCCTTGTTTGTAGCTAGACGCAGCGACCAAATTTATTTTTGGCACGGGGTTAAATAAGAACGGCTCAGTCATAAAATGAATATAGACATCAGTAATCATTCAAAGACTTAGTCTCCGCCTGTCAAAGGTTCCATCTTTTCTATTCGTAGGCCTCGTCTTAATTTTTCTGGCATTTGAGAAGACTTTTTTTCATAGGAATTTTAATCTGCAGGTATAAGTTGTACAGTATTTGATACGGTTACAGAGTGCTGCGTAGGTTACTACTTCAAAACTGGGCAGAGCACAAAATATTTTATTGTGAAATACACGATAAAAATTGACGTATTTGCTGCTTATGTAACACTGTGGATTGTAAAATTTTGCTCGTAAGACAACCGGCACTGATTGTTTTAGATACCGCCAACGTACAATTACGTCTAAAATATAACAAAATTTGGGAAAAATTGCACAGGGGATTGTAAGAACAATACGATTAAAAAGGTGCAACAGTATATGATATTTCACTACTATCCCGAGCATAAAATATATCTAAAACGAATATAGGGTTTCCTGGATAGCAGTGCAAGCGAAACAAAAGGATAAGCCTCCCATCCACACGGAACAGCTTAAGGATAAACCTCCCATCCGTACGAAACAGCTCAAGGATAAACCTCGCATCCATACGGAGCAGCTCAAGGATAAACCTCTCATCCATACGGAGCAGCTCAAGGATAAACCTCCCATCCATACGAAACAGCTCAAGGATAAACCTCCCATCCATACGAAACAGCTCAAGGATAAACCTCCCATCCATACGAAACAGCTCAAGGATAAACCTCCCATCCATTCCTGTGCACGCAAATAATTATATTTCATAAATAGTGGAAATTTCCCTACGGTTTCCCAACAATTGACGATCCAAACCATTCCATTTCTATAAATACTGAACATAATTAAATATCAATCACTGAACAGATAAATTTTACATAGAAAATTGCATGCCGGGATGAATGCTGGGCGCATAAATGTATCGAAGTACTTCATAATGCTTCTATCAAAATTGTCCCCAGAAAACCAGATAAAAGATTTGTAAAATGTAACGGGATACAATATCGTATTCAACACCAGCCACGAGTAACACCAAACTCAACTCATAGCTGGATCAAGTCCCTCTCGTGCGCCTTCCCTCCAGTAATCACTATTTTTGAGTTAGATACGTCTATCTCCATTATTTCATTTTTCATAGGGACGTTCTTGACGTTTTCCCCTTCGAAGACGAGGTCCACTTCGCACGTGATCTGCGAGCCCTTGGTACAGGTGCAGCTGACCTCCTCAGCGCAAGTGCACGGCATGTTTGAGTGCAAGCTGCTGCAGGTCGACCTCTTGTCGCATGAGGCGTCTCCGTCGTGAGAGAGCCCAGAGGAATGAGAAGTACACAAGCAGGGCGCCAGGTCTCCATTCTCCTCGGTCGTGCACTCAGAGCAACAAGTTAACGAGGACAAGGGGACCTTGTGGCACAGTACGTGACTGTGGCGTCGCCCAGTGTTGTTGTTGAGATCACCACTCTGGCTGGTGGCGTACAACTTCACGTGGATCACCGGTGATTTCTTATCGCTGGCCATCTCGCTCGACAACTTTGAGCAGCAACTCGAGCAGCTGGAGTTCGAGTGGTGAGTTTTGTTGGTTATATCTCTAGTGGAGGAATTTGTACTCGACAAGTGAGAAGTTGAGTTAGAAATCTTCGATAGCCCGTTACTGTCGAGGGTGCCGGAAAAACACAGCGATCCTTCGTTTTCAAGTCCAACGATCTCGGGTTTTTCGGTTTCGATGATCCGGTCCTGTTTAGGAACGTTTGGAAGGGCGGAAGATTTCAACGGTTGGATGCTATGATCGGCTGAATCTATCCCGGAGTCCGCGCCAGCAGAGTTGAGCTCGTCGTTTGAACCTGAAACACAGGACCCTGCCGAGGAAGACTGGAATTCGAGGCCGAGTCGCCTGGAAGCGGCCTCTACGCACGAGTCAGAGGCGGAGCGAGGCCGGGGAAACGGCAGGCGCTTCAGAATTGCCTCCCGCAGGTTGTTTCCGCGACCAGCAACCTAAGGAAACGTTTTTCTAAAGGGCCAGAAAGGGTCTTGCACAAAACTTATTATTCTGCGGTCGTGATCAATACAAAAGATTGGTTCAAAAATCCCTGAAACACAATGGAAGACTAAATCAGCGTTTGTTCAGATATGGTTTCAATGAACCAGAAGAACTCGTAGAAGTAGACATTGATGGTGTGAAATTATATTTGCTTAGAGTGACGAGGCTTTCTAGCGCACTGGAGCCAGCTTCCTTCTGGCACCGAACGTCACACCCGCAAATAGTGCTGCATTAAGTTATACTCATTTTTCCTGTTTATTACTAGAAGTAGGTTTACTACTGCGTTAATTCAAATCCCTTTGCGCGGCGAAAGTCAAAGGTATGCACGGATGCTACGGGAGGTACAGGAACTCCTAAGGTGCTATGGCCATATGGCCCCAGCACACCCCGGGTTGCAGTGAGGAGGATTAACACACTACCTACCCTGCTTCAGAGCTTCAAGGATTCGCCGTAGTCCTCAATAAGAAGCGCCCGGTGTGACAATGCTGATATTTCCATACAAATTTGGAAATTAAACGCGGTAGTCAATCAGCTTACAAGAAAATTCTACTTCTGCATGACAGTTGATAAAATACGCCTCTTTAAAACCTACTGCTACCCTATCTACTGCAACCCTGTGGAGTAAATTTACGTGAGTCACTGTCAGTAAACTGAGAGTAGCATACAATGATATTTTCCGGAGGTCGTTGGTGTACCTAGAAGAACGAGTGTTAGCTTAGTATTCGCAGCATGTGATGTTGACTGTCTTAAGGTACGAGCTAGAAAAAGTGCCTATAGTGTTCAGGAGCGTATTATAACATTTAATAATCCCTTCCTGGAGGCTTTATGTAACAGTGAGGGATACGGATTACCTCCAATAATAGAGAGGTGGGACAGATTCCTGCTGGTGAAGGAATATCACGATATGAATAGAAATAATGTTTGGCATTCATCTGCCCTTCCATGTTGTGGGCCCATTGTATGTATATGGATGTTAGCCTGTGTGACGTTCTTGATAGGCTGGCTGACAGGTGGTCATGTGCGTTACCTTTCTAACATTGAGCTTTGTTATATACATATTCATGTGGGAGAGGGAAATAAAATGTATCCAAGTACTAGCTCAACTTATGTATCAATGTTGCGTGTTTCATTCTTACTTTGTCATGTATCCTTGTATCGTCCTTTGGTTCGGAATTTGAATGTGTTGGTACGAATGCTTTGTCAAACTTATTTTTATGAAATCATTTTTGTACCATCGAGGGCTTCAATAAAGACTTTTATTATTACTAGGTGCCGGGCTACGCTCCCTAACACCTGGTGAGGGGGAAGATGATGCTGAAAAGACAGATTAGATTAAAGTGACGAGGCTTTCTAGCGTACTGAAGTCATCGTCCTTCTGGCGCCAAATGCCACACCAGCAAACACTGCTGCATCATGTTAGTCTATGTTTTTTCTACTTCTTTCAATGTTCGCGTAAGGTTTTATACTGCGTAAAGTCAAAGTTCTCTACGAGGCGAACGTCTGTGGTATGTACGGGTGCCACAGGAGGTACAGGAACTCCTAAGGTGCTGAGGCCATATGGTCCCAGCACTCTCCGGATGGCAGTAAGGAGGAATAACACACTTCCTACCCTTCTTCAGAGCCCCAAGGATCCGCAGTAGTCCTTAGGTTGTCGCACTACGCGACACCTTCTGAGGGGGAGATGAAGAAGAGACAGAAAACGGGGATCCCATGCATGAGATTTACACTAGGTGGAGGAAATTTCACGCATGAGAAAGGAAAGATTGGAAAGAAGAAGAAGGAATAGTCGTAGAAAGAGGTTGCATGGAAGAGCGCAACTTGGCTGTTATTTGCCACCCGGAAGGAGAATAGTTAGAACCGGTATGTGTATGTTTGAGAGTGCGTGTATGTTTGAGAGTGCGTGTATGTTTGAGAGTGCGTGTCTGTGTGTGCGTGCGTGCGTATGTGTGCGTGTGTATGTGTGTGTATTTGTTTGCGTGCAACGACTATTAAGAGAGTTGTTAAGAAGGAGTCTGAGACAAGTTAAAGGAAAATTGAACTAAATATAAGATGCAGATGAGGTAAATAAAAGTTAGGCAAATAAGGATGGGAGAGAAAAGAAGAAAAAGAAGGGTGAAGGAGAGGAGAGTCTTATTCACCCCCATCCCCCAGTTGGGCCGCGACTCCGTGCGACCCATGAACCTAACAGATGCCTAGGAGAGGACCCAAAAAAAGAATAGTTAGACCTGGTGTGTGTATGTGTGCGTGTAACAATAAGTACGAAAATTATTCTTAGGTAGTTTGCGTGAAGTCAAATGAATTTGAATTAAACAGGTGAAAATTAGGTGAATAAAAGTAAAGTAAATTCAGGATGGGAGAGAAATCAAGAAAAGAGAGTGAAGGGTGTAGAAGAGGAGTCTGCAGAGAAATAAGGATGCTCCTCACCCTTCTCCCCCTTCCAGGCACCTAGCAGATGCCTAAGGGAGGGAGGGTGTGAGGGTGTGCGATCATTCATTGATAAAACAGCATTTGTAAAGATTTGATCAGAGTGCCAAGGCTTTCTAGTGCACTGTAGTCTATGTCCTTCCGGCACGTATTTGTAAAGAGGGTGCACTCGTTAGGTTTTAAAATCACGAAACAAGGAACAATATTTTTGTTCACCCCATATTCTAAACATAATGTGACACAAATTCGCTATCAATTTGCTACCATTATTTCCGCATATCACTACACTGTACGGTTATTACACAGCGTATATCAAAAGCATTAGGCTTGATGACACCAATCTTCTAGTGAAAGTAAACATCAAAATAATTTTCAGAATTTAATGCGAAGTTCATTGAGAAGAGCTTCAATTTGATAAACAAAAATTTGTAACATCCATAATTCCGTAAGCATACGAATTAAAACATTTTTTCTTAATGTGACCAATAATATTGAATTAGAAGAAGATCGCGCACCGGCATAAAAGGGGTCCCCAACATCGGTGGGGACTTGATGTTTGCCTTCAGCCAGAGATGGGTTTGGAGCAGCACTGCAGGCGAGTAGCGATCGAACACAAATAGCTTTGAATAACGAGTGATGCCGATGAACGTAGGTCATGGGATTTATCCGCAAGTATGAATGTTAATATTTATTTATGTAGTCCATTTCCATGCAGAACCCTAATTTTTAATCTTATTTTCTGTAAGAAAGTTTTATTTCAAGTTCCAGAGTATGATTACCATTGTGAAGGCCGGTGGTCAGCTCTATGTTAAAAGCAAGGTTTTACGATATAAGTTAGCTTACATGCGCATTTGAGGAACCGCCTTCATCTTGTGCTTCAGCCTTGTTCTTCCTGAAAAAAATAGGGGCAGACGTCAGGCGGATCCAAGATGCATGCAATTGTTACACTGTATATGTCTACGTCAACCAGGATCAACATCAACTTATAACCGACGAATACCAGGAACCCGTCGGGGGGGCAGCATTGCCGGTCTTTCCCTGTCAAGGGTCACAGTTATGACGAATTATTGAGTCAAAATTCATGCTAAGGAAAAGAGTGCAGCCCTGCGAAAAGTCGTGTTATCCAGCAGTAAGTCGTGTTATCCAGCAGTAAGTCGTGTTATCCAGCAGTAAGTCGTGTTATCCAGCAGTAAGTCGTGTTATCCAGCAGTAAGTCGTGTTATCCAGCAGTAAGCCATGTTATCCAGCAGTAAGTCGTGTTATCCAGCAGTAAGTCGTGTTATCCAGCAGTAAGTCGTGTTATCCAGCAGTAAGTCGTGTTATCCAGCAGTAAGTCGTGTTATCCAGCAGTAAGTCGTGTTATCCAGCAGCAAGTCGTGTTATCCAGCAG
>SDVV010045412.1:0-10068 GCA_016164225.1 Gammarus roeselii
AACAAGAGGCTCAATCGACTATAACGAATCCCTGATGCCGCATGATCTACAGAAATAATATAGAAAATAGTCTCCGTACTCACCTTTTTCACTTCAAGTTGTTGCTGTTCTCGCTGACTTTGCGTCTCTACGACTGCGTCCTTCATTATTTCAACATCCCTGATGAGGCCAGTGAAGAACGCATCCAGTGGAGATGATACCGGGGCCTTGTCCTTGGCCACTGCACGGTGCTGTCTCCTTCCAATGTCCAATATTGGATATAAAGTATCTTTTCCAAGGGAGAAATTGTTCGTGCATGGAATATCTTCTTCCTGACCGTCGGAGGCATCATCATTATCCTCATCATCATTCCGAGAGTCTCCACTCCCAACGTAGAAGTTGTGTTTGGGTTCCAACCACTTGAAATTCTCCGTCCCAAGGGTGCAAAGAGCAAGAGCCGTGAGGGATTCTGTACTGGGGATCAGTGGCAGCGGCGAATCGTTACTGGGTAAATTCCCTCCGGATGTTTTCCTAGAAAAAAAATCGAAAATGTTTCCATGCGAGCGACTCTTTTCCGGCTTTAAACGGTCCTCATCGTGAAGAGCCGTACACAAATCACGGTTCTCGATAGTGCCTATTGGAGGGTGGGTAGATCCACTAACGTATCCTGGGAGATCTTCCGACGACCGTGACTTTTGCTTGAAGACGTTTATTCGAGGGGGAATCATGGCTGCTTCACTTTGGACTGTCTTGAACAGTTCCCGTTTATTATGTCGCAGATCCACTGAATCCTCTTCAGGTTTCTCAAAATTCGTTTCTACTTCAGCATCGAATTTGACAGGGCGGTGCCGTAATGCTCTTTTTCTCCTCGCTAATCCGCAGACAATTGTATTATTCTCATCAATGAATTTACTATGTGAGAGAATATCATCCTCACTATTCAAATCCACGTGTGCCTCAACACCGTTGGTGGCATCGACTCTACATGTGCCTGCTTTAACTGCGTCCTCACCTCTTACGACCACCTTCTCGTCTGAGCTGAATCCACCCTCACCACTACTACCACTACCACCATTGCCTTCTCCAACATTGGTCCACTTTACCTTGTTAACTCCAATAGAGGAGTTAGAGTGGGAGGTGAAAGAGAACAAGGAGAGGTCTGATTCCTTCCTTATCCTTTCGCGGGTAAGGCTGTCGGCATTGTAGTCATTCGCAAGCCAAGCCTCACAAGAGTCACCATCGTCTCCAGAATACAACCTAGTGGTCACCTGGTTGCCGTTAGTACCGTCATTAGAGGTTTGGTGGTCAGCGATCGAGTCGTCAAAAGGGTTTTGGTCCCCAAAATGACCAAATTGTGACTCCGTACGGTTGCCATCCTTGACATCTTCTCTTGTCGGATTTGTGTTGCCTTCTCGTGCCATATTATGATCGAGAGCGATATTGTTTTGAGCGACACTCCCGCCTACAGTAGCTGGGTTTATAGTTTGTTGTTTGCCACATTCTTCCTGATGATCAACGTAGTCGAACAAGGAGTTGGACAAGGCATTGGGATTGATTTTACTCAACTCTTCAAGTTCATTGTCTAATTTAGGATACAAGTTGGGCTTGGGATCCTCCAGTCGGCCATTGTTGCATTCCTGTACTACGAACTCGTCATATTTTGATTCACTGAAGGAAGACGCTTGAACTTCTAAAGAATTCGTGCCGTTTTCTTTTTCTTTTGTCATCAAGTTTTCGTTTTCTTCTGTGTTCACTCTTCCCTTCCTCACAGCTCCTTCCCTTCTTAGTCCTAATTTAGTATTAACCTCCATCGTGAAATTAGAATGCTATTTCAATAGAAACAGCCAATTGTGTTATCACGTTACTTTCCAATCGGCTTCCTAATTACCTCGCGTTGGGTTTGGCTGCACACAAACGAGGATGTGACGTACAATTCGAATAGGTACGTTCTCACGTTACACATTGCAAACTGGTCGACCAGTTGATAGCTGAAAACTCCTATTCGAGTTAATGTACATAATTTTCTAACAGCATCACAGTAACCAGTGTCTTGGTGCCCTAGGTAAAGTCTGTGAGTTGCCCGCGCCGTGCCCAGACCAATACTGATGGACCTTAGTTCAAGGAAATCTGTGTTGTTGATCCAGGAAGTAAGGTAGCTTCCCCCCCCACTCCCAGACCACCTCCCTGGAAGGAGCCCTGTCTCTCCTGTGGTACGGCATGTCCAAACGATGCTTGAAGGTCAAACCCCACGTTTGTTGGCACACGCACCAGCCTGGAATTGTGTTGCCAGGCGACATGTGGCAACTTGCCTTGTTTGCTGATTTTCTGAACAACGTGATCAAGTGATTGAGAAAACAACGATGTTGAGAAAGTGTACGATGTGCAACACATTCACACACGGGTTCCAATCAATAGGACTGTTCTGTTGTTAGCACTTGGAAAGGTAATACCAGGTTCTGTTCCACGTTGTTATTAATATTTAAAAAAAAACAGATACCAACAGCCCTGCACCCAGAAAATGATCAGTTGACGCCGGTCCCGTTTTGAGTGTACCGAAATAAACGTGTGTAACTCGTGTTAAGTCATCCATGTTGGTTTGAAGCCAGTTCGATCTCGTATAGAAAGAACACAATTAAATTGACTGATTTCGCTACTATGAATCCAGAATACCACAAGCACCAGCATGATGTAAACATGGCATGAAAATAGCACAAGCCCCAGCATGATGTAAACATAGCTTGAAAGTAACACAAGCACCAGCATGATGTAAACATGGCTTGAAAATAACACAAGCACCAGCATGATGTAAACATGGCATGAAAATAGCACAAGCACCAACATGATGTAAACATAGTTTGAAAATAGCACAAGCACCAGCATGATGTAAACATGACTTGAAAAAAACACAAGCACCAGCATGATCTAAACATAGCTTGAAAATAACACAAGCACCAGCATGATGTAAACATGTCATGAAAATAACACAAGCACCAGCATGATGTAAACATAGCATGAAAATAGCACAAGCACCAGCATGATGTAAACATGGCTTGAAAATCTGTAGATTTTTAACTCATGTTGCTGCTATACGAATTTAGACTGACCGTACTCGAGTTTGAAATACCTTTACACGAGTTGTCGTCATGTTTTGATCCCCGTGTAGCTTTAACATATAATTTTCTATCAGTGGGGAGAGCTTCTAGGCCCAGTCAGCTAACAGCTTTCTCATTCTAACGGTATTCCCACCGAAAAAATTGCGTAGTTATTGTAGTTTCCTTTTTGCCTCCAACAGTGATTTTAACACCGACTGACCTGGTGTGAGTGATGATAGTTCAGCCATGTTTCATCTGCAGCAAAAAGTACCTACTCACTCCTCAGAGATTACTTCCAATTGACGGTAACTTCTGTCGACGAATGTATGTCTTTAAGTTGCTGGTGAATTATCTTTGCTAAACACATAGGAAGTTTTAATGTATGGCAAAAAATCCTCATTCATGTTTCATTGGACACTTGAATTGTTGACGAAATTAGTTTCTGCTACGGTATAATAATGAAAGAAAGCAAGGCTATATTTAGAAACTTCCCAGTGAAAATAAAAATGGGGAAAGTGTTTTGCGTAACTGTACATTCGCCATTTATTAGCCATACAACCTATTATGGACTACATTTCACATAGGATTTTCTAAAATATTTTTAATTTGAAATGAACGGAAAATCATTCGCAGCAAAGACGGTTCTCTAATCCAGGACAATGTAACAGATATTAATTTTAAATGTTGAATATACATTATCCACCTTGGTACTTATAATAAAATATTGATTAATATATCATGCTAACGGATCAATACAATTATGCACATGTCAGTAGCACATTATGTGGGATTCTTTAAAACTGATTTCTCAACTACAAATTCAAAAGGTAAAACATTTTAAAAACGCTAACATTAGTTCTAGTCAGTGAACGGTTGTTACCTCATCTTAGTTGTCGTTATCGGGAACTTTATCCTCATGAAACATCCTGCCCAGCTCTGTAGCCAGGCTACACTGCATTTCTTGGTATAGTTAAGGCCGGATGCGGGCTTCTCGAAGATTTCCTTAAGGACTCCCGTCACTAGGATACAAGGGCTTGGCTAACGCTCTTTGTTTATTACCTTAGCCAGTGCCTCTGGTCATTGACAGAAATAGACCTTTTGTAAAGGTCAAAAAGTAGAAGCGGAAAATACGGGTCTTTGTGCGGGAAATGAGACCACATTTTACAGTTTTCTTGTAATAAAGAACAGGGACTTGAGTTACATTCTAGCGGAAAATATATTTACCCATAAAATAAAATGTAATCTGCTTCTCTCTGCTGAAATATTATAATATTACTACATATCGGATATTTTTATTTTCCATTATCGTACAAATCAATGATTGCTGAACGTTCTGTGTAAGATATAAAGGTTGTGTTTTTTTTTTCTCCGCAGAGTGTATCCTGTGTTGGGGAGCCATAAGCCACGGCTCCTATTTCCCCATACGCAGTAAAGCTGTCACGAGAAACTGAACGTTCGTCCAGGAACACACGAGGCTGTGCAATAAATGTAAAGGCCGCAAAATTAGGTTGCATCGCCACATCAGTATCTCAGCCATTGAAATATACAGCTAAGAACAGTATTGGGAAGAGTTTTGGCAATGTAGTTGAAAAATATACACTGCTTATAAACCAGATGCTTAAAAGCCGGATGTTATAAGCCAGATGTTTATAAGCTCAATGCTTATGAGCCAGATACTTATAAGTCAGACGTTTATTTTCAAGATGCTAATGAGCCAGGTGTTTATAAGCATGATGCTTATTAGCCAGATGTTTATAAATCATATGCTGATTTACCAGATGCTTATAAGCCGGATGATTATAAGCCAGATGCTTATAAGCAGGATACTTATGAGCCGGATGTTTATTTGCCAGATGGTTATGAGCTAGATGCTTATAAGCCAGATGCTTATATGGCAAATGCTCAAAAGCCATATGCTTACAAGCCAGATACTAATAAGCCAGATGCTTACAAGCCAAAATATTATTTACCAGATGCTGATAAGCCAGATGCTTAAAAGTCAAATGCGTATAAGCAAGAGGCTTATAAGCCCGATGCTTAAAAGCCAGATGCTTATAAGCCAGATGCTTATAAGCCAGATGCTTGTGCGCCAGATGTTCATCTGTCATATTCTTATAAGCTAGATGCTCATAAGTCAGATAATTATAAGGCAAATGCTTAGAAGGCAGATACTTACAAGACAGATACTAATAAGTCAGATGCTTACAAGCCAGATGCTTACAAGCCAAAAGTTTATTTGCCAGATGCTGATAAGCCAGGGGCTTATAAGCCATATGCTTATAAGCCAGATGTTTATAAACCCGATGCTTAAAAGCCAAATGCCTATAAGCCCGATGCTTATGAGCCAGATGCTTATAATCGAGATGCTTATAAGCCAGATGCTTATAAGCCCGATGCTTAAGAGCCAGGTGCTTATTAGCCAGATGCTTACAAGCCCGATGTTTAATAGCCAGATGCTCATAAGCCAGATGTTTATAAGCCAGATGTTGTTTTAGCCAGATGCTTATAAGCCAGATGCTTATAAGCCAGATTCATATAAGCCAGATACTTATGAGCCAGAAGTTTATTTGCCAGATGCTTATAAGCTAGATGCTTATGAGCCAGATGCTTATAAGCCAGATGCTTATAAGCCAGATGCTTATAAGCGAGATGTTTATAGGCCGGATGCTTGTAAGCCAGATGCTTATAAGCCAGATGTTTATAAGCCAGATGCTTATTAGCCAGATGCTTATGAGCCAGATGTTTATTTGCCAGAAGCTTATAAGCTAGATGCTTATAAGCCAGATGCTTAGAAGCGTTCAGTTCTACATTAATTGTCTAATGTCCTCATAAACATCAACTGCTAGTGAACCAAATGCATAACTAGCACTGACACAAATATTTATATAAGTCGAGGTACGTTTCAATGTACTCAGCTCCCCCTTCACTTGACCGTCCACCTCATTACGTGGACGGTCGAACTAAATTCGACCACTGATGTAAAGGGAAATCTTAGGTTGTGTATTATAATAAGAAAAACTTTGAATGGGCAATGTAGGAGGCTTGCTTTGCATCACAGTGTTTCAAATGGTATGCAGCGTCATGCCGTCCGTCATGCAGTGCCACTCCTATCAGGTGAGGTTTAAATTAAATTTGATCGAACCCTTCGCCTATAAATCGCTTTACAACTTCACACAACACTAAAAGTGCCCTGTATCGGTGAGAGAAGTTTTGCTATAGTTCACAAAACTCTCAAAGTGCAATGCATCGTTGAAAGAAGTTTTACTTTGCTTCACACAACTCTCAAAGTGCCCTGTATCGGTGAGAGAAGTTTTGCTATACTTCACAAAACTCTCAAAGTGCCCTGTATCTGTGAAAGAAGTTTTGTTTTGCTTCACACAACTCTCAAAGTGCCCTGTATTGGTGAGAGAAGTTTTGATATACTTAACACAAATCTCAAAGTGCCCTCTATCGATGAGAGAAGTTTTGATCTACTTTACCCAACTCTCAAAGTGCCCTCTATCGGTGAAACAAGTTTTGCTCTACTTCACACAACTCTTAAAGTGCCCTCTATCGGTGAGAGAAGTTTTGCTATACTTTAAACAACTCTCCAAGTACCCTGTATCGGTAAAAGAAGTTTTGCTATACTTCACACAACTCTTAAAGTGCCCTGTATCGGTGAGAGAAATTTTGCTATATTTCACACAACTCTCAAAGTACCCTGTATCGGTGAGAGAAGTTTTGCTCTGCTTCACACAGCTCTCAAATTGCCCTGTATCGATGAGAGAAGTTTTGCTGTACTTTACACAGCTCTCAAAGTACCCGCTATCGGTGGGAGAAGTTTTGCTATACTCCACACAACTCTCAAAGTACCCTGTTTCGGTGAGAGAAGTTTTGCTATACTCCACACAACTCTCAAAGTACCCTGTATCGGTGAGAGAAGTTTTGCTATGCTCCACACAACTCTCAAAGTACCCTGTATCGGTGAGAGAAGTTTTGCTATACTCCACACAACTCTCAAAGTACCCTGTTTCGGTGAGAGAAGTTTTGCTATACTCCACACAACTCTCAAAGTACCCTGTTTCGGTGAGAGAAGTTTTGCTATACTCCACACAACTCTCATAGTACCCTCTATCGTGACAGGTAATGATAACATAAACATCTGAGTGTGGGCCGTTCGAAATAAAATAATAAACATAACCGAGGGAAGACTGTGAATAGAGACTATATGTCCCACGCAGACCCGCATGGGAGAACACAAAGGAGTGCGCGTGTGAGCGTCTGGGATGACGTCAGAGACCATAAACCAGCTGCTGTGGGAGTATAAACTTGCGTCGTAGGGTAGATACCGGGAAAATGACCAAAGGACAAATGTGTACCAACTGCCTGTTTGAGTTTGGAAGGCGCAGATATGTTAAAAGCTGGTGCATCACGAGCGCATTTATGCGCGAGCGGACCAGGGTTAGAAGCGGTTTCAGGTGGCTCATTTCTCTTCCGAATGCGCGAATTTAATTAGAAAAACCAACAATGGAAATCATTGTATTATTTTATAAGTCTTACAATATTATTATAAGCAAGATAATTGCATCGTCTGCGTGGCAATTTCTGAATAAAAAATTACTTCCCACTGTTTGAGAAATGTTATATTGTTGCTGTACCCATCAACAATACGCCTACTTCATAATAATGTTGTATTGTTGCTGTACCCATCAACAATACGCCTACTTCATAGTAATGTTGTATTGTTGCAGTACCCATCAACAATACGCCTACTTCATAGTAATGTTGTATTGTTGCTATACCCATCAACAATACGCCTACTTCATAATAATGTTGTATTGTTGCTGTACCCATCAACAATACGCCTACTTCATAGTAATGTTGTATTGTTGCTGTACCCATCAACAATACGCCTACTTCATAATAATGTTGTATTGTTGCAGTACCCATCAACAATACGCCTACTTCATAATAATGTTGTATTGTTGCTGTACCCATCAACAATACGCCTACTTCATAATAACACGAACCAAAGACTGCTCGCGCAGAATCGGACCATATTGTTATACCATATTGGTTGACGAATTCAACTGATATTCCTCGTCTAACTTACTCCTACGCCTGATGGTCCTTGTGGTTGCATGAACTACTGCCACGTATTTCTATTATTAAAGAATTCATTGTCCAGAATTTATCTTGAAAATTCTTATCTTGGAAAAGTATCTTGAAATATTATTAAGACATTTAATCTTCATGACAGATTTTTCTAGCTTGTGCAAAGTATCTTATCTTTCATCGAAGCGTCATCAACAGCATATACTCATTCTGAACAATTTCATCATTCCTCCTGAAGATACTATTTCTGACCCTCTTCCCTCGCTCTGGGCGTCACCAGCTTGGGGCGGGTGATGTCATCACTATGCCTCAGCGCCGAACTGGATAAGCTGGTGCAGTTCCCTGCTGTCACTCGACGCCAAGGTTGGCAGGTACCAAACCCGTGACGTCACGTGCCAAGCAGGTGCCATCACGTGCTAAGCCCGTGACGTCACGTACCAAGCCCGCGACGTCACGTGCCAAGCCCGTGACGTCACGTGCCAAGCCCGTGCCATCACGTGCCAAGCCCGTGACGTCACGTGCTAAGCCCGTGACGTCACGTGCCAAGCTCGTGATGTCAGGTACCAAGCTCGTGATGTCACCTGCCCAGCCCGTGGCGTCATGTGCCAAGCTCGTGACGTCACGTGCCAAGCTCGTGACGTCAGGTACCAAGCCCGTGACGTCATCCGCCCTGCTCCAACACGAGGGAATCAGACTCCCGCATGCATTACTTGTTGGAATCATTTATTGTATGCGTAAGTATACGGTGCTTAGAATATTTGTAATCACCCAGTGTAGTCGAACACGTCGTTTGGTCGAACAATATCAAGTGCTCGACAACACTTCGTATGGTTGAACACATGATAATGTCGAACATTTAGTGGTATTGGAGATTTGGTATAGTCGAAAACCAACACTAATCGTAATTACAATTGTCAGATTTCACATGTCTGTATTATTATCACTGTTGTGGTCAATTTCTCATCTTTGGTGGATAACTAACTTATATTTGAATGCATTCGACGCTACTGTGACGAGCCTACTCTAATACTAATAGTTAGTACATGTTTGGTTACATATCGTCGTGATTTATTTCAAACCCTACAAAAATAGCATTTCAATATTCAGTTCTAAAGGTAAGGCTCTTTTTCAACGAGAACTGTTATCCATATTCAGTGTCGTGTTTACATTATCAAAATAAAACACTTATTTTCAAAAGCCTGTTGTTTTCTGAGTCCATCGACACAGGTGCTGTTTCTCAGCAATTAAATATAGGAATTCTGCACCATAATTCTGCCTATAACTCTGCCTTTCATTCTGCTTATAATTCTGCTTATAGTTGAGCTGGTAAGCATGTTTATCATTGGCTTGAAATTCAAATTCTAATTCTGTATTTTAGGACTATGGAAGTTCTGATCAGTTCCGCTTTGCCACGTTACAAAAATCGGCTTAGACAAATCCGTCAATACTTCAGATTATATTGACTCAAAACAATATAGAACCAGACACAACAAAATTATAACATATTATTATTGAACCAAGTTAATGGAATCTTTATGGAATTTAATAATTTGATGTCATTGTAACATCAAATATACATTAACACATCACTGTTGGTACTATTAACACTTACATTGTCCTGTTGGCTTTGCCTCTTAGAGGAGTCCACCCGCAGCAGCAGGTGGCAATACGGCAGCAGGGTCCGAGCCAGCTGGGATAGCAGAGAAGTGATTAAAGCGTCATCAACAGGAAGTGAATAAAGGAATCTGGTAAAGTAATAACAGAGAAGTTATCAAAGCGTCATCAACAGGAAGTGAAAGAGTGAATCCTTGCAAAGTTGAATACGGTTGAAAAAAGGGTTTGCGGTGAAAGGGTTCTTAAAAGGAAAGGTGAATGACGGCGGGCAATTAGGTTATTTCAAAAT
>SDVV010045413.1:0-10068 GCA_016164225.1 Gammarus roeselii
CAGTCATCATAGCGCTCCCAAGGCTGGTGATCTTGGCTCCTACATACCTTGGCCGAGAATGGAGCGCACGACAGTCATCATAGCGCTCCCAAGGCTGGGGATCTTGGCTCCTACATACCTTGGCCGAGAATGGAGCGCACGACAGTCATCATAGCGCTCCCCAGGCTGGTGATCTTGGCTCCTACATACCTTGGCCGAGAATGGAGCGCACGACAATCATCATAGCGCTCCCCAGGCTGGTGATCTTGTCTTTTTCAATATAAATTTTCTTGTATCGACTGTTCGATGGAGTGCATGAATGAAGATATCAGAAAAAATTAGTGAATGTTTGCTTATTTCGAAAAGCACGTTTGATACGTTAATCATCAAAAATATGGCATAATGAAGAAGTCAAATGGCATTTGTTGAATGGAACCGATTTCTTTGCAGAACGTTCCAATGTCATTAATACTAAAACTTGATGTTGCGTAACGGTAAAATGTGGTTGCTAAGGAATTGGAAACTTTCTGTTACCATTTATTTGAAGTACACTTCAACTCGACGATCATGAGGACTAATAAGTGCTTCTAAATGAGACAATAAATTGCATCTTATTTCGCAGTGTAACTAGCGGCAAATACATATTTTTTGACAATACTTAATATTTTTAATGAAATAACACGCACCTGGGGTTTGGAGAAGCGTCCATTATTAGGCTCATCAGCCACATGGAGAGGATCGTGACGATTGAGGACACCAGCAGCCACACCCACACCTGACTCTCAAACATGTATCCTTTAGGTCATCACTGATGTAGGAAGCATTATTGATTAACATCATCGTGAGCAGGAAATAACCAACATGTGAGTTTATTGTTCCATCTTCAAGAATGGGGAGAAGAGTACGTTATTCAAGTCCGAAGAAACCATCATCAAATTTGTAGAAAAAGCACCAGCAAGATATAACAACATACTAAAAGTATTCAAATGATCACATATGCACAAGATGTTTATATTCGCAGTCTTTGATTACGTGTTTGCCAACATATTAAACATTATACCTCCAACAGATGTAATGGCTCTGATACAATGGGCTGCAGCCCAGGTCGAGCACATTGAGTACATTGATGATATTTCCGTTTACTCACAGTGCAAGTGAAGGGCTTCGCAAACCCAGTAACGTCTGCTTCAAACTTTGGGTAAGCGTATACCGCGTTGTGGTCGTCAACAAGTAAGGGTGCGCTGAAGTCGATCACTTCGCCTCGCTCCATCGAATAGGCGAACGGAGGAATAACCCATTCGTACTCCTGGAAGTAAACGATGGTACTCTTAACTGAAGTCGGTCACATTTCTCTGGAGAAATGGCCAACTCGTACTCCTGGTAGAAAGAAAAGTACTCTGAATTAGATCAATTCTCTTCGCTCCACTCGTACTCCTGGAAGAATGCAATGGTACTCTCAACAGCTAACAAGATTAATGGGCCAGAAGAAACTCTTTAGATTAATGTCACATGGTTATAACCACTTATTGTTAATCGCGACATTATTCGCCTCTGATATGATCACAGAGGTGAATAATGTATAATATAACACCCTCAATAGTGAATCGAGTGACTCTTGGTGCAGCTCAACAGAAGACATGCCAGCGAAAACAGACGAAAACGTGCCAGCTAAAACAGATAAGAGTAAAACATCAAAAAAAAAAATATGAAATTGGCTGTCTTTAATGCTCAAGATGGATCATCTCCAGTCTATAGAGATGACGATATGAATGTTCGAAATTTTCAGGTGGAAATTAATTGGCCTTCAAGGACTAAGGACCTTCAGCGTTGACAATTCTTCGCAGGGCAATGGTAACATAAATTTATAAAACAATACAGGTTCACATTATGCCCTTTGAAGGCATAACCCTGAAAATTGTAATGTATAACGAAATCCGAGAATGACTGTAGGGTAAGGAGAAGTTCTCGTTGACGAATTGGACAATATCCTTCCCACTTCCCATGAAAGTATCATGACGGGGGAGTTCAACCTACCTGACATCAATTGGACAACCCTCCAAGCTGAATTACGCGGTGGCAGGTTGATAAGAAGTTTAGAAAAAAGAGGTGACCACCATAACACAATTTGAAAGATTTAGATTGGACTTTTTTTCTAGAATTGTTACCATTTTTACTAATTGTTCTTCAGCCGATAAAACAAGGTCCAAGGTGTAAGGCCCTTTGGTTGGTTCTTCTCCGTCGGTTTCAAATTGTTCAAATTGATGAGTCGTATCAACCTGCCACCACGTAATTCAGCTTTCAGGATTGTTCAATTGATGTCAGGTAGGTTGAAATCCCCCATAAAGTTGCTATACTGGAAAAAATGAAGGATATTGCCCAATTCGTCAACGACAACCTCTTCTTCTCCCTTAGTCATTCTTGAACCTCGGTATACGACTACAATTTTCAGCGTAATCCATTCAGAGGGCTTAGTTCGTTCTGTATTACTTTATAAGTTGTCGTTGATATTGCCATGCGAAGTAGTAGACAAAGAAACTTTTTGACATACAGCACTGACCCACGCCCTTTTTTTTGGAGAAGGCTTGTCGACGCTGAAGCTCCTGAGTCCTTGAAGGCCTATTTCCACCTGGAAATTTCAGTCATCATTGTCCATTCGTTCATTTCAATTATGTCATATGCGTTCGTTTTCTCTATATCTTGAAGAAGATCCATCTTGGGCATTAGTGACTGTATATTTATTAGAAAAACTTTTATTGTTCCTCTCTCATCTATTTAGGTTGACATGTCTTCGTCTGTTTTGTCTGACATGTCTTCTGTTCAGCTGCGCCAAGAGTCACTCAATTCACCACCATAAATGCTTCTGCTGCCCGATCAAGTTCATTTGGCAGGGGTCTTCCTTGGTAGTTGCACGAGTCCTACTCCTTGTTTTGTTCGCGTGGATCCCCATTCGTTGCATGGGAGAAACGTTTCCAAGTCCTCCTCCTGAGTTCATCGTTGACTGTCTCTTGTTTTGATATTTTTCTACTACATTACTAAGTAGAATGCTGAACTGCGTTTTGCCGCGCGCATTTGATGCCTTCGGTCACGTTGAAAAAATATTGGCCTTCCTTCAAAAATAGGTTCTATATTTACATGGCATAGTCCTTCGTTTTTCATCTTATCCCCATCCCGATTGTTTTACTTAATCCTGCCCTGAATCTTGCGACTTCCATCACAGGCAAAATGCAGGTTATAATATAATTGCTGTTTATGAGTAGTGATTACATCATTGGAAACACTGCAGTCCTTAACCAAGATACGATCTCGCGTCGCAAGAATACGAGTCCAGAACGTTACCCACTAGGCCATCCAGCACAACAAAAGTTGTGGTTCAAGCTTTCATGGATATTGTTCTGTTTAGGTTAGTGATTACATCACGGTTACGCACTGCAGGTTTTCCAATGATGTAATCACTTTTCATTTACATCAGTCTCCCAACGTTATTGTTGGTATGTTTTCTCTAACATCTCAGAGCACGGTATTGTGCTATACACAGTGGTACGGAGGAAATGGTAGTCAAACCTAAACAGGACAATATCCATAAAAGCTTGAACGACAACTTTTGTTGTGCTGGATGGCCCAGTGGGTAACGTTCTGGACTCGTATTCTTGCGACGCGAGATCGTATCTCAGTTACAGATTGCAGTTTTCCCAATGATGTAATCACTACTCATATACATCAGTCCCCCAACGTTATTGTTGGTGTGTGTTCTCTAATATTTTTTGTTTGTTTGATTTTTTATCTTTCACATATATATTTTTTAAACTTGGTCGGTGAGTGTTTGTAGTGAACCGGTAATTCAGAGCACTTTCCATTTTGCCTTATGCTTTTTGAACGCCTCTCGTTTTTGCCGTATGCAGCTCCGCGTAGGTGACTGGGTGGTGAGGTAGCGTTTGTGTTAACTCTGTCACGAAAGGAAGCGGCGGTCATCGGGGGGCTACTTTTGATATGTTCACTGAGAAAGGAGGGTGTGTGTGGCGGAAGGTGAAAAAAGAGGTTGGGAGGTAGCTTGGAGGTATTCCATGGGGCAGGAGGCGATGAGAGTAAAGGAGTGTTCATGGGAAATTGTGGGTGAGCCTGGTTGATGTACCAACCAGCAGTAAGAGTTGTCACATTTGGATTGAGCTCTTCTAATTGCCTCGCTATTATTTTTATGGTCTGCTGTTTAGTCGCAAAATGAGATTCATTATTCGCCTATTTCATCTCCGCTGCCATCTTGGTAAACAATGGATTCATTTTCAGTTCATGTTAGTGTTATGTCATGACACGAACAAGAGTCTGGATCAATTCATGTTCGTGTTGGGATCAATTACCTAATGATATTACAGGAACAATATGGGTCCGGATTATTCAGAATGAACATTGCAGAAGATATCACCTTCATGCACGATGGCTCCACTCCTCATTTCGCTCGAGTGGTTCGGGACGGGTTCAACATGCCAATGAAGTCACGAATGTTGAATGGCCTTCTCGTTCCTATAGTGAGGCTATATCAAGTCGAAGGTTTACGCAACACGTCTACGAAGCCTAGGTGATCTCAAAAAACGTATGAGAGAAGCATACGACCAAATAGATTGGGCTATGGTGAAGAGAGTGATGACATATTAGGAAGAAAGACTTTGACGACTAATTCCAAGTAGAGGAGGTCATAATAATCGAGTCGATAAATTGTTAAAACAACTTGTTTTTTTGTTAAATATTGAGCAAGACGAATGGTGAAAGTGTTATTTTTTGGTTTATAACTTTCATCCAATTCCTTATCGTACATAAAAAGGACTTTACACACAGAATTGAAAGTTGAGCTTCCATGTACAGCATTTCGCAGGCCTGTTGTCTCGTCATTTAGCATTACACGGCTGTACGTTTCCGGCATGACGTTTGGATATATGGTAACAATATATACAAAACTTGTTCGATAACGAACATTTTTATACTAGCTATGCGTGTTTTGTTTGGTGTAGAAATACCTCTCTTTCGTTTTCAGAGTAGTGTAAAACAGATAAAATTAAGATCGATACCAATATACTTAACCTAGGAATCGTCAGTTGAAAAAGGATTCAATAAACAGTATCAACGTGTTTTTAGACAGAACATAAAGTGAAGGGAATCGTGTTGCCGGTGCGCTTGCGGTTTACTCCAATAACGGAGCGGAAACTCGAGTTCAAATCCCGGAACCAGAGTTACCTAGCAACTAATCTAGAAGATGTTAGGATTGCGGGCTGCAGCAATGACCCCGAAGAGTGACAGCTTTTCTTTGTCTCGAAATATTGCGCGTTCACGTCATGTTTTTCCTTAATCAAGCAAGGCTGGTTCAGTTGTAATTTGGGCTATTTTTTGAAAAACGAATGAAAAACGGTGTTCGCTATAACGTTATACTTTATCCTAAAATTAACATGTTGATTTTATGATATTCACTTGAACGCAGCTTCGCAGTTACCCTTTTCGTGTTGCCACGGCTCGGTTATAGGAGTATTTGTAGACAAACTCTTGCAAGCTGCGTCAGATTTATTATGAATTGCCTTTATTCGACCGATTGATTTACCAAATCAGGTTTTGGGTGCACGGAAAGTGAATAATCTAGGAAATATTCCATGTTACAGCAAACTTACCCTGCTAACGAGCTTTGCCATGAGTCCGTCCCATGAGCCGTTGGCAAGCTTCTGACCGAACGGAGTGTCCACTGGGTAATTGAGACGAAAACTGTAACGAAATGAATAACAAACAGCGATTCCAATTGGATGTAATTGAGAGCCGCATCTAATATCGAGTCCCTCAGTTCTGTAATATTATGCAAAGAAATAACGCTTTTCACAAACGATGTTCATAAACACTTTTAGTCAATTACCAAGCAGTGTGTAGCGCGGATTTAGAATTACATCCATCATTAACTCAACACCTCAGAATTGAATAATAACGACACTAAAACACTGTTTTCCACAAAACAGCTCTCCAATTAGGCACCTCATAGTGATTCCACTTCCATAACCATTTCTCGATTTTCTACTTCTTCGCATTTAATTCCAGTCTCACAACGTCACAAAATGAAATTATAACCTGCACAATTTCTCCTCCTAGCCTGCCACCAGTGACGCATCAGCAGCACGAAAATCTAAACTGCCAGCCCATCCGCTCACCTCAAATAATTTCAGACATCTGCCTAACATCCTCTCATTCGTCTGTGTGAACTATTTACAACTCAATTCATCACTGTGCATGGTCGGACAGTTTAACCTATGTTCTTTTACATCTAGAGCCTGATCTTTTCTATCATATACTGCACGGTTATTGGTCTGTAGCAAAACAACAGAGAAATCTGTATTATTTATAGCATATAACTGTGCGATATTTACGAAAGCTTGAATCCCAACTTTTGTTGCGGTGGATGCCCGAATAGTTGCATTCTAGACTCGTATTCTGGCAACGCGCGATCAAATCTTCATTACGGAATAAGTTTATTCAACGATGAAATTATTGTTGAATTTACATAAATCTCGCATCAAATTTGTACACTCTAGCATTCAATGCATGGTTATTGAACTGTAACTATGATGACAGTGGAATAAGTAGTCTAACCACGAACAAGTTTTACGAACTTGGCTGAACCAAGAATGTGCGGTATGTGACTATACAACCAAACAGATGAAATAGAACAGATTTACTCATGTATCAACGAGCACTAATTACTTACATGAAAACCATGCCTGATAAATAAAATGATCTTGTCTTCTCAGTGTTTGCCCCACGTGGAACTTCAAGACAATTTCTCTTACCAGAAGTTCAGTTTTTGTGCGAGGATCTTCGTGATTTCCAGACTGGGTCCGTGGAAGTAGTCTTCTGGAGGCAGTTCGTAACGCATGTACGGCGGATACTGCGGGATATACAGGACGAGTGGTGTAGGTTGCTCTCACGCTTGTTTGTCGTGTCGACAATCCATCAAACGTACAGCCGATATTTTTCATCGATAACTCACAAGCGATGGGTCCCGCGAGAACTAAGAAAACTCGCCGTTGTGTTCTTTAATGAAAATATGAAGAAAAACTAACCTTGAGTAAAAAAAGAGACACCAAATTACGTTTAATGTAGGGTTGTCTTTGCAAAATTTCGTCTATTTACCTTTTCAACATTCAAAAGGCGCCTAGAATAGAAGCATTTTAATTTCAAAATGGATGATGCAGTGATAATAAATTATATAAGTTTGACATGGATGGTGTCAATTAATATTTGGCCCAATTTAAGCAATGGGTTTTATGTTATTACATTTGAATTAGACTCTTTGTGATACCACACGACATATATTTTCAAAAAGTATTTGCAAAATTCGGGAACTAAATTTACGGGCACTGAAACGAGAATCAGATTTTAATAAAACTCTCACATATGTATTTTATGCCTGGTCAGCAAGATAAAAATCATAAATATGTTCTGTGATGGTCATGGTGGCTCTTTGACTGAGCAGTCTCTTACAGTGGTTAGTGTAAATGTTGAATACAAATTTTCTTCGAGACTCTTTAGGATTATGGTGATCATGCACAGTAATCTAATAAAATACATCTACGCCACGATAAAATCAAACTCTCAAAATATGATTGATTCATCACGTCCAATATTGGAGGCTCGCTTGTTCGTGGCAACATTCACTACGTCCAATATTGGATGCCAGCTTCTTCGTGACAACTTTCATCACGTCCATGATTGGAGGCTAGCTGGTTTGTGAAGCATTATTCGTACTCGATTTTGTGACCAAAATAACATCCAGCTATGGAACTATACAACCAGCCAGAAATAAATACTGTAAAATAGGGCGTTCTGTATGTTCCAAGATTTGCACAGAAGATTGACATAGAAATGATGATTTATTCAAACCTTTTTGGTTAGAGATGCCCTGAAATGAGTCACAGTTTCTACATATAACTATTATTTGATCTAACAGATGAACTTTGAAAGAAATATAAATAAATTGTTAAACGTGAAAACCTGTTGTTTTCATCCTCACAAACACGATAACCAAGAAAAATCTGTCATAGCAACCCTAGCTAGAAGCGTTCAAGTATTACGGGTAGCCGAGTACTTGTGGCTCTTTTCTTGTGTAGTATCGTCATTTTTAAGTCTTGAATGAAGAGCCAGTGTAAATCAAATCTGAAAAGTACATGCAGAGAGCCATTCCTGATATACTTCAGGACGTCGAAAAATTATCCAACGAGAGAATGGGTGGTTTCAACAAAGCGGTGTTAGCAGGATCGTCGCCTGGCTTCAAACCCACTTGCTAGTCATACTCGGGCAGCAAGGAATCAGCTTCAGCTGTTGTTTGAGCCTCTCTCACCTCAAGACTTATGATCAGGAATATTTCAGCACTGAGGTCCACGTCAATCAGCCTAAAGCCCTTCATCGTCACTAGGCTGCAATAAAGTACGTGGGGCCACAATAACTTAAGTAGTCATCGACGGCATGGTTTAATATTTCGAGCGAATTCGGCTGTCTGAATACTCTGGACCAGGGGCGTAGATAGGGGAGGCAGCCGTCATCTTCTTGAGGTTCAAAAATGTATCAGAATGACTGATGAATGTCTAAAGGGTCAACTTTTATACCAGTCCAATCATTGAATAATCATAAATCCGCTTCACCCTTAGGTTTAAATTCTCCTTACGCGCCTGCTCTGGACGTGATTTTGAGCGTCTTTCCAATCCTCAATAAAAAAAATGGGTCAGGACACAATCAAAATAATCAGGAAACGGCCATATCGAACACGACTGTCAAATTTTGAGAAGTTGACACTCTTTGAGCAGCCTCTTTCTTGGAGGATTTTTCCCCGACATTGAATATTCTTAGACTCACCTCGCTTTTTTACAGTTCAGAATCAGATTTTCAAACTATACGGGTTGTCTTTCTCTGTCATAGTTTTCGGATAAAAATCATGAAAAAAAACGTACTCCGTACCTCGATCTTTTATTTAACTCTGGGAGAACATGTTTGAACACGCTTGCTCAGGCAACCATTTCAGCACAAACGAGTATAGACGTTTTTTAAAGTTATATTATATGAGGTATCGTATCAACGGGTTATGTGTGTTCCACCACAACTTCAAATTTTGAATTCTATGTTAACTGAGAATAACCCTTTTGCGACTCCATTCCAGAAACTCAGGGCAAAACAAATTATTCGACTCCTTGAACGATGCAGAAGTAAAACCGCACCTTAGCAATGGAAATGAATCTAGAAAAGAATTATCTCATAGACTAAAAGTCTGCATTGAATGCAAGGTGAATCGAAGCAGAATGAGTCATGCTAAAAAACAATCTTATTAGTAAACCAACTGAGTCAATAATTTATTTTCTTTCCTTGATTTTCTTCGTAATTTTTCCTACATTCGTCTGCATTGTTTTGTTCTCCCAGCACGTGGTACGGTGTAAAGGTCAGACAACTTCTAGAGCTTTCACTCCCTAACAACTTTCATCTCATTTTGTAATATTAGCAATAAATTATTGTAGGTCCTGCTTTTGAAAGATTTTCGTTCCAACTCAATATTTTCACACGCGGCATTTCTTTATCACTCGGTTTATTGTGACGGTCAAACAATCATATATGAAATTGGGAAATTCGTATGAGAACAATCTTATACTAACAGTTCCCTGGTGATATTCAGCACTTAATTAGCTATCAAGTTGTTGCACAGTGATATTCATTTCAAAATCAAATTATTTCAAATTTGATATCAGAACGAAGGAATATCATTTCGATAATATTCCGTATGAGGCATAATTAAGAGAGGATACTCTAATCCGACATTGGTTTTCCATGCTGCAATCGCGCCATACTGCCAAACATATGTTACAATCACGCCATATTGCCAAACATATGTTACAATCGCGCCATAATGCCAAACATATGTTACAATCGCGCCATAATGCCAAACATATGTTACAATCGCGCCATAATGCCAAACATATGTTACAATCATGCCATAATGCCAAACATATGTTACAATCCCGCCATAATGCCAAACATATGTTACAATCGCGCCATACTGCCAAACATATGTTACAATCGCGCCAT
>SDVV010045414.1:0-10068 GCA_016164225.1 Gammarus roeselii
GTTTGGTTACATGATAGTTCATTCGCGTTCATCGTGGTTTTAATGTATGTTTTGGGTATGCTAGAGGATTAATCTTCTTGCTCTGTTATAACTCGTGAGTTTTAGTAAATGTCTTTGAGTTTATGTACGTGCTCTGATGAATTTACATCTTCAATGCAATCTGTTGGTTATTTATACAATATCGGAATATATTACGTTCGTCTCTACAATATAGAACATTATTTTAGGTCTAATTAGTTATGTGAAGTTTATTTTTTATTATTTTTTATATCTTCTTTCATCCTAATACAATTTTTAACGTGGTTATTATAAATATAGAACAGACGATTTGTTACAGACTTGGTCATGCTGTTAGGGTATTGTAGGTTTATTGTACGACTATTCTCCAATATTTAGGAGGAGTTAGAGAGTCCCCTAGGCACAAGCTCGTCCTGTTTATGCTTGTTTGTGTTAATAGACCGATTTATTAGGATGGATACCATAATGTATTACACTTTTTATGTAATTTATAGCAGAGTAGAGCATCTTATTTAGCTATTTTATATATGTTGTTATTGTTGGTTATTTTTTCCACGATAATCAAAGGAATGTAGGGTTAAGAGGTGTAAGTCCGTACTGCATCTTTGTGGAATTTTCGTTATTGAACAATAGCAAGTGTATAGTGTAACGTTTAGAAGACGATTTCCTGGATGAAGGGGTCCTAGTTTAGAGGTGGTTTACACTCTTTGGTTGTCATATTGGAGTTCATTCATGTTCAACATGAATTATGTATGACCTTGTCAATGTCGATCTTAAGTTCCATGAGTTTGTTAGTGAGGATACTCAACATAGTTGTTGTGGTGTACTTAAATTGTTAGTGAACAGAAGCCTAGCTTTTTGTGGCCACACACTCTTCGAGTCTCATGTCAGGCCCATTCATGACAACTGTACCTGTGTCTAGATTCTTGGTTATATCAAGGATGTGATTTTGTTCAGACACGATATGTTAACAGATGCGAGGTACGTCTGAAGTATTGTACGTGACAGAGTGTTACCTCTAAATTTGTTATATATTAGTGGTAGATTGCTGAGAAGTGACCTAGTAATGCATTGTAGAGTTCATTTATATGACACAGTGGGCTTGGATTTTTTGTTGTGCTAGAGCCATGGCATCAGTTAGGTCTAGGAATTTATTATAGATTTGAATGGTATCGTAGTTTAAATAACATTATTCTCATGAACTCGGTGTTAAATGTCAGATATTTTTAGTATGGCTACTATGTTAGTATATGATCTTAGTCATGAACCAGATCATGTGGGATACTGGACTTGGTTTTGTCATCTGGGTGTGGTAGGATTCACCATACATAATAGTTAATCATTATTGCGTACGGTAGAGTAGAGAATCTTATTTAGCTATTTTATAGTTCTTGTTTCACATTTTTCGCCTAGTTTTACGGAATGTTGAGTATAAAATACGCTTAATTGGATGTAATGCTTCAAAAGTTTGGTGTGTTTCGACATTTGATTTGTGTCCGGTTCCTTGTTGCCTTGGAGAACTAATCTACCGGATTTGAGTTGAGTGATAGTGTTGAAATTCTTCAATAATTGAATGTACATCTCATTTATGTTATCCAATCGAAAGTCTTTACTTGAAGCTTATTCCCGCAAGTCTTACTTATAAAAATGTTTGTATTGCGTATGCAGTTTAGACACTTAGAAGTTTTTGATTAATTCAGGCTTTTGTTATGAGACTGAGTTCCCATTCAGAATATTTGACTTTTTTGACCATTCAATAGATCCACTTTAACATTTTTCACTATAGGTCTGTAATGATAGCCTTTATCCTAATTCATCCTAACCTAAAATTACCAGGGATTGTATATTTTCCCCCGTTTCATACTTATTTATGTATGGTTCTACTGTTAGAATAAGATTTTTTGTAATGTTGGAAGGGTTGCTTCTACCATCTTCGACTATTTTATCAAACAATTTTTTATACAGATCTGTGATGTAAGGTCCACAGTCAACAAGATCTAGGCTATAAACCATATCTAAGGTACATATATAGCTAAATATATATCAATGTACGACAACATAGATCAAATTTATCAATGATTCCAAAAAGGGTTACAATACAATGACAAATACATTATTGCCTAGGCAACTTAACCAATTCTATCCAATAGTTATGTATTTTAATCAAGTTTGATGGTTATGTATGATATTGATATATATGAAACTAAAATTGTGGCTGTATATTTATCATATCAAAAGCAGTTGAATACATTTTCCCAAATTTGATCCAGCAGAAATCCTTCTGCAGATGTTTAAATTCCAGAATTTTATCGATATCTGTTACATGTTCGGATGAGTCTCAGTGGTAGGATCCAAGAGAACAAATGCACTTCAATTTGTTACATTTTTTAATGTGGGTCAGTTATACGCGATATTAGGTTCAAAGATCTAGTCATTCTAACCGACTTAACCAATAATTATATATTTCCATTCAAGTTTGATGGATATGTATGATATTTAGTCATTATTTTGTGCGATGTAGATATCAAATCCCTCCTACACGGCTCTATTTTACGTAGCTTTCTTCTAATGTCACACACCAGGTACACACATACACGCTTTGTACGCATATGCAGTACCGGGCACGGTATAATGAAGTCGTATACAGGGATTGTTACCGATACAATGTAGACACACACACACACATTTTAATTGCATGTAAAGGATCGGTTAACATCTGAGGCACTTTACCTCTGATTTATGTATTTTTCCATTAGAACAAAATCCCTTGATATTGTTACAAGATTTTTATTGTGGACCACCTTCACGTCATGTTAAGTGAAAAGAACTATGCATCTCAACCAATCCTATCCTTTTCTAACCAGGAATTATATAGTATCGATCGAGTTTTCGTGTATAAATTTGATACTTTTTTTATCGATTTATGATATATTCATTTCCTTCCTCTCCACTTGGCTCTACATTTTGATCTATCCTATTCACACTCATCAAAACCTAACCTAACCTAACTTTATGTATGGTGTTCAGTCATTGTTATATACATAAGAAGCTCTCCAAACGACTCTAAATATCACTTTAATATATATGCTATTTTTTTGTTGTCACTCTCATCCCATATAAGTTAGCAGAGAGGACCAATTTTCAAACTTAGATGGTTTGAATGTTACGGGTAATTCATATTATTTGGATTTTGACACAATTCTACGTCACTTTAACATGTTATTCACACCCATCATAACCTAACCTGACCTTACGTACGGTATTCAGTCATTGATATATACATACAGTATGAACCCCTCCAGACAACTCTAAATATCACTCTAACATACATGTTATTCATTTCGTTGTCACTCTCGAGTCATATATGTTAAAAGAGAGTCTCCCGTTTTCAAACTTGGATGTATTGAATGCTACAAGTATTTCAAATTTGTATTCAGTTTCATACAAACGGACACATAGTCTCACACCATGTTTTTCTTAATTTACTTCAATATCTCCACTTAACTCTAACCTTTGACAACTTGCAACTCTGAATTTTCATTTTCTCTTTCCTATAATTTTCATATCCCTAACGATGACTTCGTTTCAAGATCTGATCGGACTCTGATTTATATCATACCAATCTGTAACACATCTAGATCATTAACCTCGAGATAGGTTTTCTGGCATCATGTCAAGGCTTGAAACATATTTTTTTTACTGATTTCGAAGATTCGATGTTACCTCCAACTGTCACGATGTTCGCAATTCATTACTCAACTTTCGAGTTTAGGATAATATAAACAAAATTTCATTGAGAACATACATAGTTTTTATTAGTATTTATTGGTATTATTTACAGACCTTGCTGGCATCATCAATATCATCTACCTGGTTTTTGATATTTAAACAGCATTGTTCATCATCCAACCGTGCTCATCATCACTATATTTCAGTATACTATCAAAATCCATCCTGTACTCCATCATATCTTTGATGCGGATACCGAAGGCTATTCCGTTCCCGAGTGTTAACAAATGTATTACTTCTTCTTCTTGAACCTTAGTTATTCGAATCTTCTCCAATTCACAGTCATACCGAGCTTCATCATTGAGAAATTTGCATACGATCCAATTTTTCTTTTGTTCATAGGTATAATTTGTTGTGTACTACCTCAGCTTTATTACAATCATGATGAAGATTTTCCACTTGGAACATATAAATTTTCGAGATTTGCTTTTTTTATCCCCCCCCCCTAAACTTACTTACATACGAATGCAACGCATCCACATTAGTTACCCAAAGCAGACTTCCTTTTATCCTGCATCCATTTATGAATGATATCTCTCACTCTTTTGATTGTTGTTTGTCCATTCTGAGATAACTATTATTATCAACACTAGTCAATATTTATCCGATCCGACTCGTATCATCTTCGGAGATTTCTTCTTCCAGCACTTGTAAACAAAATTTTGAGTTATGAATGTTCATTTTGGTTTATTCTATGACGAAACGTGTGTCTCCGCTTGATCTCAACGTATCACTGACTCCATTTTTGGTAGCCAGCTAGCTATTATAAATTGATTACAGGTGGCTTTTTGCAAAACATTTGGCCTAAAATTACTCACATAGGTCATCAACTGTGTATATGTATAGGGCTGTGTACGTATGTGAATGTGTATATTCACGAGTATGTACGTGTTACATGAGTTAAAAATATATAACACAAATTTAAAATTAAAAATTTCAATACAATTCTAAATTTTCGAGGGATGACACCTTACCTAAGTAGCCAAGTTATCACTTCAATATACCGACTTGGCTGTGTTATCCCTCGAAAATTTGAAATTTCATTGAAATTTTGATTATTAAATTTGTGTTATATATTTTTAACGCATGTAACACGTACATACGCGTGAATATACACATTGACATACGTACACAGCCCTATACATATACACAGTTGATGACCTAGGTGAGTAATGTTAGGCTAAATGTTATGCGAAAAACCACATGGAATCAACTAATAATAGCTAGCTGGCTACTCTGGATGGAGTCAGTGATACGTTGAGATAAAACGGAGACACACGTTTCGTCATAGAGTAAGCAAAAATGAACATTCATGACTCAAAATGTTGTTTACAAGTGCTGGAAGAAGAAATCTCTGAAGATGATATGAGCCGGATCGAATAAATATTGACTAGTGTTGAAAATGACAGTTATCTCAGATTGGACAAACAAGAATCAAAAGAGTGGGAGATATCATTCATAAATGGACGCAGGAAAAAATAAAGTCTGTTCTGGGTAACTAATGTGGACGCGATACATTCGTATGTAAGTAAGTTTAGGAAGGGGGAGAATTTTTTTTTTCGAAAATTGATATGATTCAAGTGGAAAATCTTCATCATGATTGTAATGAAGCTGAGGGAGTGGACAACAAATTATGCCTAGGAACAAAAAGAAATGGATCGTATGCAATTTTCTCAATGATGAAGCTCAGAATGACTTTGAATTGGAGAAGATTCTAATAATTAGGGTTCGAGAAGAAGAAGTAATACATTTGTTGACACACGGGAAGGAATAGCCTTCGGTATTCGCACCAAAGATATGATGACGTATAAGATTGATTTTGAGAATATACTGAAAAATTGTGATGATAAGTACGGTTGGATGACGAACAATGCTGTTTAAATATCAAAAACCAGGTAGATGATATTGATGATGCCAGCAAGGTCTGTAAATATTACAAATAAATACTAATAAAAACTATTTATGCTCCCATGAAATGTTTATATCATCCATAACTCTATGGTTAAATAACGAATTGCGAACATCGTGACAGTCGGAGGTAAGATCGAATCTTCGAAATCAGCAGAAAATATATGTTTCAAGGCTTGAAATGATGCCAGAAAACCTATCTCGAGGTAAATGATCTAGATGTGTTACAGATTAGTATAATATAAATCAGAGTCCGATCAGATCTTGAAACGAAGTCATCGTTAAGGATATGAAAATTATAGGAAAGAGAAAATAAAAATTCAGAGTTGCAAGTTGTCAAAGGTTGTAGAGTTAAGTGGAGATATTGAAGTAAACTAAGAAAAACATGGTGTGAGACTATGTGTCCGTTTGAATGAAACTGAATACAAATTTGCAATACTTGTAGCATTCAATCTATCCAAGTTTGAAAATGGGGGACTCTCTGGTAACATATATGACTCGAGAGTGACAGCGAAATAAATAACATGTATGTTAGAGTAATATTTAGAGTTGTCTGGAGGGTTTCATATGTATATATCAATGACTGAATATCGTACGTAAGGTCAGGTTAGGTTATGATGGGTGTGAATAACATGTTAAAGTGACGTAGAATTGTGTCAAAATCAAAAATAATATGAATTACCCGTAACATTCAAACCATCTAAGTGTGGAAATTGTTCCTCTCTGCTAACTTATATGGGATGAGAGTGACAACAAAAAGATAGCAAATGTGTTGAAGTGATATTTAGAGTCGTTTGGAGAGCATCATATGTATATGGCAATGACTGAACACCATACATAAAGTTAGGTTAGGTTAGGTTTTGATGAGTGTGAATAGGATAGATCAAAATGTAGAGCCAAGTGGAGAGGAAGGAAATGAATATATCATAAATCGATAAAAAAAGTATCAAATTTATGCATAAAAACTTGATCGATACCAAATAATTCCTGGTTAGAAAAGGATAGGATAGGTTAAGACGCATAGTTCTTTTCATCTAACTTGACGTGAAGGTGGTGCACATTTAAATCTTGTAACAATAACAAGAGATTTTGTTCTAATGAAAAAATATATATAAATCAGAGGTAAAGTGCCTCAGATGTTAACCGATCCTGTATATGCAATCAAAATGTGTGTGTGTGTGTGTGTGTGTCTACATTGTATCGGTAACTATCCCTGTATACGACGTCATTACACCGTGCCCGGTCCTGCATATGCGTACAAAGCGTGTATGTGTGTACCTGGTGTGTGACATTAGAAGAAAACTACGTAGAATAGAGCCGTGTGGAAGGGATTTGATATATACATCACACAAAATAATGACTAAATATCATACATATCCATCAAACTTGGATGAAAATATATAATTATTGGTTAAGTTGGTTAGAATGACTAGATCTTTGGACCTAACATCGAGTATAACTGATCCACATTAAAAAATGTAAGAAATTGAAGTGCATTAGTTCTTTTGTATCCTACCTGCTGAGACTCATCCGAACATGTAACAGAGATATCGATAAAATTCTGGAATCTAAATATCTGCAGAAGGATTTTTGCTGGATCAAATTGGGGAAAATGTATTCAACTGCTTTTGATATGATAAATATACAGTTCCAAGTGGAGTTTCATATATATCATATCATATATAATCATCAAACTTGATTGAAATACATATCTATATGATAGAATAGGTTAAGTTGCCTAGGTGATAATGTTTTGTTATTGTATGGTAACCCTTTTTGCATTAATTGATACTTGATCTATGTTGTCGTACATTGATATATATTTAGCTAAATATGTACCTTAGATATAGTTTATGGCCTAGATCTTGTTGACTGCGGACCTTACATCACAGATCTGTATGAAAAATTGTTAGAGTGGATTTATTCAATATATGATATAATAGACAAAAATGGTAGGAGCAACACGTTCAACACTACAAAAAATCTTATTCCGACAGTAAAACCATACATAAATCTTGCTAACGCTTTAATATCCGTAACACTCACTGACGTATGGGGTAAGCTTACATAAGCGTTTTGAACTCTACAGAGTACTAGCCAGCGATGACCTGACATTACTCGAAACTGGTCGATATTACTGGACTTGTAACAGGAGAAGTGAAAAAATATAAATAAATGTAGGCACACAGTCTGCTAAAAATTGGGAAAGGAAGTGAATCAAGTGGATAGATTTGATATGAATAAAGCTTAAATCAATGAAAAAGTAGTACCCAAGATGAGTATGAAACGGGAAAAAATACAATCCTTGGTAATTTTAGGTTAGGATGAGTTAGGATTAAGACCATCATTATAGACCTATAGTGAAAAATATTAAAGTGGATCTGGTGAATGGTCGAAAAAGTCAAATATTCTGAATGGGAACGCAGTGTCATTACAAAAGCCTGAATTAATCAAAAACTTCTAAGTGTCTGAACTGCAAACGAAATACAAACATTTTCATAAGTAAGGCTTGCGGGAATGAGCATCAAGTAAGGACCTTCGATTGGATGACATAATTGAGATGTACATTCAATTATTGAAGAATTTCAAAACCAACACTCAACACAAATCCGGTAGATTAGTTCTCCAAGGCAACATGGAACCGGACCCAAATCAAATGTCGAGTGGGAAAACACACAAAATTTCTGAAGCATTACCTCGAATTAAGCGTATTTTATACCCAACATTCCGTGAAATTCGGCGAAAAATGTAAAAAAAAACTATAAAATGGCTAAATAAGATTCTTTACTCTACCCTAAGCAACAATGAATAACTATTATATACGGTGAATCCTACCACACCCAGATGACAAAACCTAGTCCAGGATCCCACATGATCTGGTTCATGACAAAAATCATATACTAACATAACAGCCATACAAAAAATATATGACATTTAACACCGAGTTCATGAGAATAAGGTTATTTTTAATGCCATACCATTCAAATCTATAATAAATTCCTAGACCTAACTGATGCAATGGCTCTAGCAGAACAAAAAATCCAAGCCCACTGTGTCATAAAAATGAACTCTACAATGCTCTACTAGGTTACTTCTCGACAATCTACCACTAATATATAACAAATTTAGAGGTAACACCCTGTCACGTGCAATACTTCAGACGTACCTCGCATCTGTTAACCCATCCTGTCTGAACAAAAACGAACAAAGTCACATCCTGGATATAACCAAGAATCTAGACAAAGGTACAGTTGTCAAGAATGGGCCTGACATGAGACTCAAGGAGTGTGTGGCCATAAAATACTAGGCATCTGTTCACTAACAATTTAAATACACCAACGATGAGCAGCTTGTTGCGTATCCTCATTAACAAACTCATGGAACTTAGGATCGACATCGACAAGGTCATACATAATTCATGTTGAGCATGAATGAACTCCAAAATGACAACCAAAGAGTGTAAACCCCCTCTACACAAAGACCCCTCCATCAAGGAAATCGTCTTTTAAACGTTACACTATACACTTGCTAGGATTCAATTACGAAAATTCCACAAAGATGCAGTACGGACATACACCTCTTAAACCTACATTCCTATGATTATCGTGGAAAAATAACCTACAACAACAATATATATATAAAATAGCTAGATAAGATGCTCTACTCTGTTATAATTCCCATAAAAAGTGTAATACATTAGGGTGTCCATCCTAATAAATCGGTCTATTTACACAAACAAGCATAAACAGAACGAGCTTATTCCTAGGGGACTCTCTAACTCCTCCTAAATATTGAAGAATAGTCGTACAATAAACATACAATACCCGAACAGCATGACCAAGTTTGTAACAAATCGTCTGTTCTATATCTATAATAACCACGTCAAATTTTGTATCAGGATGAAAGAAGATATATAAAACACTAAAAATGCACAACACATAACTAATTCGACCTGAAATAATGTGCTATATTGTAGGTACGAACGTAATATATTCCGATATTGTATAAATAACCAACAGGTTGCATTGAATATGTAAATTCATCTGAGCACGTACATAAACTCAAAGACATTTACTAAAACTCACGAGTTATAACAGAGCAAGAAGATTAATCCTCTAGCCTACCCAAAACATACATTAAAACCACGATGAACGAGAATGAACTAGAATGTAACCAAACCACAACTAATGTGTATAAGATACCAAGACATACGAGGGACATGACTGAAACCTATAGTAAATACGGTATAGTTCATACAAAATCTGATGAAATTGGCCTCAACTCAGTCCTAAACAGGTTTAAATTAACATATCTTTAACTAAAGTAACCACATCTAAATCGTAACAGAATGTT